>PVKA01002943.1:0-116603 GCA_004027165.1 Ctenomys sociabilis | reverse complement strand
TTTTTTTTTTTTTTTTATTTTTTTTTTTTTTTTTTTTTGTCTTTTTGAGACAGGGTCTCACTATGCAGTTCAGGCTGGCCTTAAGCTCACTTTGTAGCTCAGGCTGGTCTCGAACTCATACCAATCCTCCTGCCTCAGCCTCCCGAGTGCTGGGATTACAGGCGTGCGCCACCACGCCCGGCTATGTATGTGTATATATTATAAGAAATTATATATATAGGAAATCTTAGTAGTTGTGGTTGGCCCTGGGGATTGAGCCCAGGACCTTGTCAGTGAGTTACATCCTTTTCTTTTTTAAGAGAATTTCCCCTAAATTACCCAGGCTGGGCTCAAGCTTGTAGCCTTTTTGTGTAAGCCTCACAGAGCGCTAGGTCTAGGTGTGCACCATCACACAGCCTTACATCTGTGTTCATCTTGACTGCACTACCCAGCCAGCTGGAAAGAGGACCAGAACCAGGAAGCTAGCAACTCTGGGGACCTTTTTTTAAAATGTATTTAGTACAGGGTCTACAGGGTCTCACTACATAGATCAAACTCGTAGTGATTCTCCTGTTTTTATCCTCCCAAGTGCTGGGATTACAGGTGGTAGGAACCATGTCCAGTCTCACTCACCATCTCAGTCTGTCCCAGGGGCAGGGCAAGTATGGCATATGGGGGATGGACCCCCGGTCCCTTCACTTTAGTCCACTAAGCTATCTGGCCAACCCAGGTAACTTTTTATAAGTGGTCAGACTGTATTAAATTATTCATGTAAACATTTGGTGACTGGATTCCCACAAAATAAAATGTAGAGCATTAATGTAACCTGCTTTATGTATATCCACATTTAATAGGCAAAGAAGGCATATACAATCCATTTCATGCCATCTTGAATTTTGGAAGGATAGTTAATCACAAGGGGACTTCTTCCTGTGCACTTCCCCTGAGTGCTCAAAACTTAAGTCCAGTTCTGTGTAATTGCAGTCAGAGAGAATTAAATCTTCAAGAGCCAGCTCTGTGATAATGTTGCTTGCCTTGCAGCAGGCATTGTGCGTAGTGCATTTGTGCATTATCTTAATTTAATCCCCACAACAGGCCTGAGAGGAATAGGTATTCTAATAGCTCTGTTTTACAGATGAACAAATTTAAAGTCTGATAAGAATAATAGCCACATCAGTGCTTGAAGAGCTCCATCTTTGTGACAAGCACTACTTCAAACACATTAGGGTCCTTTTAATCAAGGACACAGGTGGGTGGGGGGACCTGCTGCAGACAGCACAGCTAGTCAGTAGTGGAGCTGGAGCTCATGGCTGTGTCTTGAGCTGTGTGCTGATCCACTGTTACAAAGTTGAGTGAGAAGACTGCCTGGCTGAGGCGAGTCTCTGGTGGCTCTGGACCCTAGAAGTCAGACCTTCTTGTTTTATAATGGAATTAGGGAAGGAACATAGGACTCACTTATGATAATATTAGCAAACATTAATATGCATCTTTTTGCGTAAAAATATTTTATATATTTTTATATTTTCAGTAACTTCCTTTGTAGGTTTTTAGTTCTCACCTCACACATAGTAAAAGGCAAACTTTGATTAAATCATGGTGCTTGGATCTTTACCAGTGTGATCCAGATGGACAAATTGCCATGTTCTATAAAAAGCCTTGGAGGTAGCCTAAACCATTTTCAGACTTGGATATGATACCTCATTCATACTTTAATATTAAAAATCTAGTAACATCAGGTTATTTGTGTATAAATCACTGCCTTTGAAAATAACACCTTATATGCATCAGTGTGAGAATAACGTCCTTTACTACTTGGAGTTAACCCTCTACAATTAATTTATCAGTTGCTAAGTAGAATTAAAAGCAAAATTTTGGAGGCCCAGAATTTTCAGTTGGTAAATGCAAATGGTCATTTTTAGAATGGGTGTTAGCATATTTTTGCTAAAACCAGAACACACTTAGTAAGAATCTTGCTATTTTTGTGAAATAGTGAGCTGAAACATTTGAGGCCTGCAATTTTTTTAAAATTCAAAGTTGATGCTAAAGAACATACTCTGCAATAAGGCTGCAAGCTACAGTCATCTTCTGGCCAGCAACTAAAGTAGAATTTCTGTATACTAAGCCCTGGGCCAGAATTGTTACAGCTCTCCTACAGTAGGGCAATAAAATTAATGTGGAGCTTACCACAAGAGAATGTGTGCTTTTGTGTTCAGAATAAATAATACAGTGATCCCTGGGCCTCAGCCTTCCAATTCTGGGATTGCAGGAATAAGCCATCATGCCTGGCTGTTAGATTAGACTCAAGATTGAAAATGTGCTTTCTAGATTGACATCGAGGCACATAGATGATGAACAGAAGTAAAATGAGAGTGGTTCATCTTTTTGGTGCTGGGAAGCAAACCCAAGATCGTGTGCATGCTGGGCTTAAATTCTGGCCATTTACTATGTCATCACCCCCACCTTTATTTTAAACTACTGTGGGGCTTTAATGTATGTTTGTTTGTTTGGTACAAGGTCTAAAGGGTTTCACTATATAGATCAGACTAGTAGTGATTCTCCTGTTTTTAGCCTCCCAAGCATTGGGTTTGGGGTTACAGGAGGTTACAGAAGCACACTACCACACCCAGTCTCAGTGCACCTCTGGGGCAGGCCAGGGCTGCACAGCTCACTTGCAATCAAACCCCAGCCGCTGCACTCTGCCTAAGCAGGCGCTTTATATCTAGCCAGCCCTACTAGGAGGCTTTAAATAAAAGCGATCAAGTTAGTTCAGAGCTGCTGTGCCTTCCATTAATGTTCACGTCTTGTATAACCCATTGGGCAGTTATCTAAACCAGGAACTTTGTATTGGTCCTTATGCAATTAATTGCTCCAGTTTTCCCACTATTGTCTCCGTTCTAGTCCAGGAGTCCTCCTTACACTTCCCCATTGTTTATTGTTTCTGCTTAGTGTTTTCCTGTAGCAGTCCCTCAGTTTTTCCTGATCAGAATTTATAACTGTCTTAACTGCTGATGAAGTACAGGATGGTGTCTGGTGGGCGTCTCCACCCTAAAATAACTGTCTTCCCTTTTGTAGCAAGAAAATATCTTTGGGGAGATACCTTGAAAGTGTAGTAAAAATAAGATTTATGTCACTTCACTTAAGTAAATTAAATCTTTGTGAAGGCCTGTGGGCATAGATTTAAATCTTTAGTTTATGAATCTTGAAGTATCTTCAGCATTTGAACAAGCAAAAATGAAATAATAATGTAGGGTCTTCAAGTCTTTTAATAGATTGCCATTTTGCTTTTTCTTCTAGGCCTTAGAGTGACTATCACTAGCCTCCACATGGTAATTAGATGCTGCAAAGGCCTATTTCAATTCTGTGTTCATTAGAACTGGAACTGATAGCTTGCCTTCACAGGGTAAAATGTGTCTGTATGGTGCCACCACTACCTAAAGAAACAGATTTCCCCGATAATAGAACATTTCCCTGCCCTTGGGACCATGATTTCTGCAGCAGGCACTTTCACAAACCCTGGAGTCAGATTGATTCTGTGGCAGTACATTCTGGTTTTGTAGTAGGACTTCCTTGGTTTCCAGTGGCTTTGTAAGGGGAGATGGGGTATAGGTGGTCCCTGCAGTTGCTTCTGTCATATCTTGAAATGATGATTAAAGGACCTGATTTATTGTAGGTTCACATTTAGATTTATTATATTTACATAATTTATGTTTTAAGTCATTTTGGGGTTTCAACTAAGTTACTAGAAGCACTTTTTACCAAGTTAAATTTCAGTCCTTGGATAGCTAAATTCTTTTCCCTGAGCCAAATTAATAAAATTGAATTTCTTATTAAGAATGAATTATTAAGTAAAGCAGAAGTACTGGCTAGGAAAGCAATTGATGCAATTTGTTTTCAAAGCTTTAAAAGTGCTGTAGCGTGCATAGATCACAAGGACTGGCTTAAGTGCCAATGCGTGGGACATTAATTTTCTTTCATAAGAGATTCCAGATTCACAGGATATCAGAAGTGCTGACTTGGCAGAGAAACCCCATTTGTAACATGTTAGATTAGGAAACAGATTGATTTATATGTTGATGTAATGGATCAAGGTGCAGTCTGTGCTGAGAAATGGAGAGCACATTAAATAAGTATTTTCAAAGTGAGTAAGTACATTGTAGAAAAAAATCATCCTATCTTACTCTAGATAAGGTAAGGGTATGTTTGATTAGTCGATTCCTAGACATGGTCCACAGAGGCTTTTTATGTTTCAGATGATACCTTCCTGAGCGTCTCTCATGACCACAAGGATTAATCTTTCTGAACTCAGAAGTGAATCACTATAGCATATTAGCTGTCTGGATTGATTCCAGTTTCTCTTTTTTCTTGGTGGTAACTGATATAAGGATGTGTTGCTACATACCTCCTCTTCCTGTTGCTTTAACCTCTGGTATTTTAGCTTCTCTTCAGGGAAGGTAATGCTGACCATCTCAGCACAGAGATCAAGTGCACTTAGCACTCATGCATTGCCTTCCGTGGTTGACCCATACACTGAACACTTAGTTGGAATTCTTGTGGTCTTTTAGCCAGCAGTCATAATGAGTAACACATGGGACATCATCTTTGGTGCTGATGAATGTCTGCCTGCACTAAAATTGACCACTTCATGGCTGTGGGTTTGGTGAGTCTCATAACTAATTTACAGTTTTTTCTTTTTTCCCTCCCTGTATTCATTTTTGGAATTTAAGGGGTAAATGTTCTCCCTCCCCTCCATCTTCTGAAAGATTAAATGCCAGAGTCAAATCCTATGTAATAGCTAATTTAATGTTGAACTACTAGAATTAGGAAACATTACTCAAAATCTTTCACATGTAACTGATAGTTCAATGAATGTTTGAGTTAAGTACCATTAAGTGTTATTATAAGTAAGTGTATATTCCTTTCCCTAGATAACTTTAAAGGTTTTTTTCTTCTTTGAAGGTGGGGGCAGGTATTCACCTCGTTTGTAGCCTCATACACAGTTTTATGGAAAAAAGGCATGGGACTTTCTCCTTCAATAATGATAATTCATCACATAATTTTAGTTAATAAAGATGACAGTTTATTGAAAAATAGAGATGTTTTTCTGCCTTGATAGGTCTTGGTAACATTTTAATTCCAAATTAGCTTTCTCCCAGTAATCTAACAAGTGTTGGTGTTTCTTTGTCTTAAGCTAGTAGAACACAGGCTGATTTTTAATAAGCTGCATTCTATTTTGTTGTATTTCTTACTAGGTGTAATATATAGATTGAACTTTGTCATAAGCATGCGTGCGTGACAGTATCAGAGTTAGTACTCTGCAGTGGCAGGCATCCACTAGAGTCTTGGGATGCCTCCTGTAAAGGCACAGACTGCAGTAACTAGCCACGTAGATGCATGTGCTCTTCCAGGGCATAGTATTTTGCAGGAATGTTACTGTCAATATTCCTAAATGCTGATTCTCACCTATAACTTGGAGCTAATAGTTAAGAGCTAGTAACAAAGCACAATGATACTGACCAAAGAAAGACTTTAGGAAATAGTTATTTTTACCCAACACAAGATAAAATGTTCAGAAAATCCCCACCACACCCTTTTTACAAAGGAAGGGTTATGTCTCTGTGTTTTCAAGTTTGGTCTGAACCCATGAGCTCAAGCAGTCCATCTAGCAGAGACTACAGGCATGTTACCTGGCTCACAAAATCCCTCTCAGTATTCTGTTCCATGAATAATGTTACCATATACTGCGTAATGAAAGCTGTTACTCAGCTGTATGTTACTGTAATGAAATACCTAAGGTACTGAACTTTAAGGAAAAAAAAAAAGGAAGCTGCTCCCCATGGTATATACCTGCAATCTCAGACTGAGGCAGGAAGACAGGGAAATTTAAGTTCTTCCTGGTCCACTTAGCAACATTGTAAAAAATGCAAGAAAAGGCCTGGAGGTGTAGTGGTACAGCACCCTAGGTTTGATTCAGGAAGGAGAAGTAGGAGCCATATGGTGGCAAAATACTTGTGATCCCAGCACTGGGTGTCTGAGGCAGGAAGATCATGAGTTTGACACTAGCCTGGACTACATAGCAAGGTCCACCACCCCCATTTAAAAAAAGTTATTGTGTCTTACGGGCTCAGAAATCTCCAAGGTTGGTGCTGTTGTTTTGTGGTCTGTGGTAAGGCAGAGTATGCTGATGAAAAAGCATGGCAGAAGGTGCTATTCTTACGGTGACTGGGAAGCAAAGAGATAGGAATGGGCCAAGGTCCTGACATCCCCTCAAGCTCATGCCCCAGTGACCTTCCATGGGTCCCTTCCCCTAAAGCAGTTCTGGCAAACCAGTGGCACTCACACCACTGCAGGGGCTGTTTGTTATCAATGAATACTCTAAAAGGTTCACCATTGGTGTCTTAAAGATTCTACCACCTCCCAGTAGTGTCAGCTCATGACCATCTTCAATTGTGGGCCTTGGGGCATGCAGGATCCAAACCATAGCCCAAACCAAGCCTGACATCATCTTCTTTCTCATTGTCCATTATTTAATCTGCCTCTAAGTCTTACCCATTTTGCTTGTAATTTCTTGAATTTCTGGCCCCATTTTGCCATCTCTGTGCAAATACTATTCTCCTGTGCTGTGGACAGAGCCATTTTCCTGGACTTTTTTTTAAGTTCATTTTCTTTTTACTCTGCAAAGAAAAGACATCATCACTGCATTTGAAAAATAGTAACTTTGAGCTCAGAAATGTCTCAGCATTTCCACTGATGAGGACTGAAATCCTTTCAGTGTACTCTGTAAACCTGTCTCAACATTCTTCTCCCTGTCTTCGTTCTCCCCGTGAGGTGCTCTAGGTTCCTTTATCATCTCCTTATCCAAGCCTACGTCACATTTCCTTTTTTATATCTTAGGGGATGTGATCATACCATTTTGTGAGTATACATTTTTTGTGAATTAGAGGAACCTAGAGAGTGGAGCCATGACTTTATTCTCACCCATCCTAATTAGCATATTGCTTTGCAGAATTTTTTTTCAATAAAGATTTTTTTGTTGTTATTGTATGAGTGAGATAAATGAAGTATTGGGACATTAGCCATTCTTTAGTTTTATGATTGGTATGTGTCAGAATTTGTCAATTGCTTACATAAGGGCAGACTACAATTATTTTTAAATTCTCAAGGTACAAGTAGCCCCAAACAAGGGCTAGGGGCTAGATTTCCCATTGACATTTCACTTTGAAAGGGTCATTTTAAAATTCTGTCTTGCCTCCTGGGAAAAGGATTTTTTTTTAGGATTTGTTTTTTTAAATAAAAACAGTAAGCAGTGAAGATTATCAAAAGATGTGTTCTATCAGAAACCACTGTGTATGTTTTGCCAGCCTTCTGGGAATAAACTGGAGTTTTGTGTTCCTCTTTGGTAGGCTCTTGCAGCCAATGCTGGAACAGGATTTGCTGTTGCTGAGCCTCAGATTGCAATGTTTTGTGGGAAGTTAAATATGCATGTGAACATTCAGACTGGGAAATGGGAACCCGACCCAACAGGCACCAAGAGCTGCTTTGGAACAAAAGAAGAGGTTCTTCAGTACTGTCAGGAGGTAAGATTATTGTCAGGAAGTTAAAACACCCATCCCGTGCCAGGGTTGAATCCCTTTACTTAGAAATAGACACTCCGTTCTTTTGACCCAAGAACCAGGATGCTTATAACTGGAGCCCTAGGTCTTTTCAAGTGTCTGTTGTGATTGAGGTCTCACCAAGCTTTACCTCTGTCTGGCTGTGAGCAAATGCTTAAAAAGCACAAACTGACTCTTACCTTCCTTCTGTCTTGGGAAGATAGAAAGTAAAATACGTCATGTGTATTCTATTTGGTAATAAAAAAAACCACTGTAAAATTATCACCTCAGATCTGATCCAGTTTAACTTTTTGGTTCAGAAAGAAAAGGATATATAAGCTATTTTAATTTGTTATCAAGGGCCAGGGATAATTTCATTAATAGACTTTCTTTGTGTTATCCTCCCCACTCCAAAGAACTTGGAGATTTATGCTTGCACTATAAGCAAACTTAATACTCACTTAGATTTGTTTTGGGTTGAAGGCTTGCTGCTTTTGTTCTTAAATGCAGATTCTTCTTTGATGAGAGAACATGGAAACAGTAAGAGGTCTGACCTCGCAGTTGTGAGGATCATTTTACTTGGTAACTTCAGTTGGTGCAAGAGGTAGTGGAGTGGAACTTAGATTTATGTAGGATAAGTGTCCAAGATGAATAAATTTAGGTCCCCACTCTTGCTTTCAAAGTTCATGTCCGTCTGCAGGGAGATTCATAACATATATTGGTCTTTTTTCCTTAATAGATGTATCCTGAGCTACAGATCACCAATGTGATGGAAGCAAATCAGCCAGTTAATGTTGACAACTGGTGCCGGAGGGACAAAAAACAATGCAAGAATCACATTGTTATACCTTTCAAGTGTCTTGGTGAGTATTCTTGGTAACTTCAGGAAGTCTTTTGCTTCTCTCCTTAAATTTAATTTTTTCTTGGTTCACAGTGATGTATTTGCATCATTAAGTTGAATTTATTAGGAGGTTTCTTTTATGGGTATTTAGTGCTTTCTGAACATTCAGAGTCAGTGGTTGCCTGCCTCTCTTGATTACTGACTTCTTTGCTTGTGCCTGTCTTGTTTCTGGAAGACCAACGTTTTCTATGGTACTGAGTAAGCATGTTGCCCACAGAGCAGTCTAGCTTTGCCCTCACGTTAGCAATTTGAAATTGATTCACAGTAGCAGTAGAGAAAAGAAAGTAGTCAAAGGAAGGAAGAGTTTCATCCTTCACATTTGCACTGTTAATCAGGCCATACTTCTGGTTGTATTCAGGAGGAAAAGTGACTCAAAAGCCTGTGGACAGGTGCCAGGGCCAGATGCTGTGGGACTTGCTACTCTTAAGGACTTAGAGCTTATCTTAGTGTTCACGACTACATTACTGATATTAGTTAGTATTCAGAGCCAACTTGAGTAAAGTTGGGCAATATTGCTAGGAAACAGTCATTTAGTAAATGTAGTCATCCTAACTTGTTCATCATCTGATGCATTTGAATTACATTCACATATCTAGACTCTGGATGATTTGGGAACAGATCTGGTCATCGATGCTTAAAAGTGCTAAGCAGTTTCCAAGTGTCTATGATAGCATCGGCATACACATGACATTGACATAGATACCCTGAGTAGTTTCATAGATAAATCTCATTTGAGCCATCAGCTTACCTTTTTCTCTTCTTTCCCTTTGTTAAAGTCTTAAACCACACACAAAAGCAAATTGGAATACATTACTGTCTTAGTCTTACTTATGTGGCAAGGAAACATGTCCAAATAAAAAGGAGCAGTGCCTGAAGAACAGTTATTTAAAACCTAGAGCAGCAGTTAACTTGCTTTGACACCATTCAGAAGGGGAAAAGGGGGCACTGTGTGTGCTTAACACCATTTGGTTTAAAGTGAAGCATTTACAGTAGTGTAGAACTTGTTAAAAATTTTGTGTGACATGTTGTAAGGATGCTCTTTCCTTCCATTTGCCTGAGAACTCTTGCCTGTGAGATTTCATTCATTGTAAAATTCTGAAACCATAAGTAAAACATGTTTTTTGAATATTTCCAGACCATAGAAAGAATTTGTAATTGTTTCTGTTGTTGGATTATTCCCCCTGGAGATGTTGCTGCCTTCTCTTCACTGCAAAATTACTATGCTAGATAGCTGAGTGAGGCCTGGACATGGGAAACAGCTCTGACTCTTCTTAACCCTTGTCTGCCTTCGTCCATTTGGTTTTTATTTCTTTTTTTTTTTTTTTTTTTAAACAATTATCCAAAACGTCTTTATTTTGTAATCCTCTAAAAAAACAAACTTTCTTTTTTCAAGATAATCATGATTAATTTAATAAAAGGCAAAAGATTTATATGAAGAGAAACCAGAAAACTATGTATACATCTTCATATATTTTTCCTTTAACGGGAAACTATAGAATCTAAACATTAAAAAGTTTAAAAAATAATCTATTTTCATGCCATTTTAAGACAAAACGGAATCTATAAGAAAATCCACTCATACTTCTGGTCCTTCTCCTCCAGGAACTAGCATGGTTATATTATTTTCATTTAGTAAGATCTGATCTAATTTAGTAATCCTTCCTTCTGGTGTGATCTCAAATTCAGTGACATCTTTCAGCACCATATTGACAAAGTCATCAAATCCTAAAAGAGTGTCAACAATTTCTTTATCACTGTTCATTACAATGTGTTTTCTTGGTCCTATACATTTGTCTACCAGCTCCAGTGGCAGGAGCTGAGACAAGTTGGTAGTTGCATTGGCTGTCATCATTACACCCCCATTCTGTTTTCAAGTGGCCTGATTTTTAGCACTTCAGTATGGCTTATATTCATGATCCTCAGACTGTACTGAGGCACCCCATCGTATGCACAGATCCAAAGGACATTTGTGTGATTGGTATCTTGTCAGATGTTCTATAGTCTCTAGCCCAAGCTGGTTCCCAGCTTCCATGTTTTGCCCCAGTTGATGACTTCATGGACAGGTGGTGTTTGTAGTGGTTCCTATGATAGATGCCATGAAGGAGGTGGCTGGCTATATCTTAACCATATGTGTGTTGCCAGGCCCAAGGGCTTCTTCCATCTTTGTCAAGGGGAGTGCTAACCTTCTCTCCTTTCAGGAACATGGTTCCTATGACAGAAAGCAATTATCCTAGGAGAGTTACTGGAAGAAGTGAAGGTAATAGTGTTGGGTGTGGTTGCAGTGTAGTTCTACAGCACTTAAATCACACTAAGATGACAGTACACAAATGCTTTATAAGTTACACCAAGCCACTACATTACTGTTAAATACTTACTTTTGACTTAGAACTGTTGCAAAAAAAATTTTTTGAGATACTCTGTATTGAGTTGAAAAAATTTGGGAATGTCTATCTTTTGTGCTCCTCCATCAGATTCCCACTGTTCTATTTCAGCCTTTTGTCATTGTTCAGACTACACTGACAGGTTTGTCAAGCTACAATTTATATACTGTACAATTTAGCCATCTTAAGTATGCATTTTGATGGTTTGTAGTGTATTCATTTAGTTATCCAGCATGGAGGATTTTTTTTTTTTAGATAAAGTCTCACTAAGTAGCACAGGCTGTCCTCAAACTCACAGTGATTCTTTTGCCTTAGCCTCATGCATTGCAATTGTGCACCACTGTACCTGGCAGATGATTCTTTTAATATACGAACTACACTAAAAATTGATTTAGTAAAAAAGCAAGAGTCCCGTGTAATTTATTCCCTGGGAGTAACCACAGTGAGTCCTTTTACACATAATAAAGTGAGTACTACATGATGGAATAGAAGATGGTGCTACAAATGGCTTTATCCCTGAAGCCTTATGTAAGATCCTGCCTAGCTAGGTATATTGGTGCATTCCTATATTCTCAGCACTGTAGGTGGTTGAAGCAGAAAGATTGCATATTTACCCCAGTTTAGCAACTTGCTAACTTATAAGACCTGTCTCAAAAGTGGCACATGTGGGGAAGGCTGGACATGGAGGCACACACCTATAATCCTAGCACTTAGGAGACTAAGTAAGGTAGGAGGATCATGGTGAGTTCAAGGTCAGCCTAAGCTTCATAACAAGACTGTGTTGCAATAAGAAAGAGAAAGCTGAAGGGCTGGTGAGATAGCTCAGAGGCATAAGTGCCTGCGCGGCAAATGCAAGGTCTGAGTCCCTCAGTACAAAAAAAAAAAAGTATACTCAAGGAGAACACTAGACCTTTTGCTGTCTTCACCTTAGAACAGCCACCAGTGCTCCATAAATGACAGAACATTCTTGTTTCCAGCTGGATGAGCTGCTTGCAGTTGGTTTTACTTATACATGTGGATATTGTTTGGGGCCGGGGAGGGGCTTCTGCCAAGTAGGCTTCTCTAGATTCTGAAAGGAATTTCAGCAGCTCTGAAAAAGCTTTAATGCTGGAAAGCTGCAATAGCCTCCTGGAGTACTGTGGAATAAAAGAAAAACCCAGCTTCAGGGAATGTGTAGAGGGTGTAAATGGATTGTGACTGCCTCTTATCTGAAATCCTATAGATTAGCATTTGCTGTATTTCCCTATTCATTAAGCAGCAAAAATAGTTATAGCTGTATGTTTGTGCAGCAGCTTGGAAATTATTGCCATTATGCTTTCCTTCACCTTGTTAAACTGAGGATCATTGCAAAGTTTCCATCATTGGATAGAAACTTTTTTTTTTTATTATTGAAGAACAAATAGCAGTGAGACAGTTTCAAGACAAATTAACGGGACAGATTTGATAAATTAATACATTGCAAAATGTTTTCGTAATGTTTTGGTGTCATACCAGGTGCATACATGATATTACACTTACAGACATTATTATAACAGATGTCTCAAATCAGTGAATGAAGAGAGTGTAGCTATATATTTATCTTATTTTTTTGTAGCTGAATTGTATCATAGATTCAATAATTAATACTGTCTATGTTTTGTTTTTAGAGACAGGGTCTTGCTGTGTAATTCAGGCTGGCCTTGAACTCACTATATAGCTAAGGCGGGCCTCGCAACTCCCAGTGATCCTTCTGCCTCATCCTTCAGAGTGCCAGGTTCATATAGTGTGTACTATCATACCACCCCCTTTTTTGATAGAAACTTTTGACCAAACCATTCTAAATGTTCTATAAAGGTAATAATCTTATTGGGCCAGACAAATAGCTCTGTGGATTAAAGCTGCTTAGGCAGACTCAGTGGCCAAGGTTCTATCCTTTGCGTGCTATGCCAGCCCCACCCACCCCTGGGGTAAAATGGGTCGCCAACTGGGCATGGTGGTACACACCTGTAATCCCAGCTCTTGGGAGACTGAACACAGGTGGATCACTAGAGTCAGATTATGTAGTAAGACCCTGTACTAAGTACAAAAAGAAAAAGGTAAAAATCTCCCTATACAAGTTTTTCCCCCAGAAGCTTCGGATAAGTCTAGCAAAGGCAAAAAGTAGTAGATGATTAACTTTCAGGAAAAAAGTTTATGGTGGGGGCCTGCAAGATAGCTCAGCAGACTAAGTACCTGCTTAGGCAAGCACAGGGACAGGGTTGGATCCCTGGCACCACATGCCCTGCTGGCCCTGCCTCTCGGAGCTCTGAGCCATCAGAGCGTGATGGCACATGCCTATAATCCCATCGCTGAGGAGGCTGAAAACAAGAGGATCACTACAAGTCACAGCTGTGTAGTGAGATTCTGTGCCAAATACATTTTAAAAGAAAAGTTTACAGTGGTATCTTGGTTCACAAACCTAATTCTTTCCATGGTTCTGGTCTCAAACAGAATTGGATGAAAAACCTAATCATTTTTAGGGCTTAGGTCAGTGTTGATCTTATGGGGAAATTTGATCTGATTGTTGTCCTGTTCTCCTTGCAGCCACAATCATGAAAAGAATTAAAATTCATGCCTGATGTAGTAATGCACACCTGTAATCCAAGCACTTGGGGAGCTGAGGCAAGAGGATTACCTCCAGTTCAAGGCCAACCTGAACTGCCTCATGAGACCCTGCCTTAAAAATCAATTTTTGTAGTTGTATAGTTTTCATTGTTCTGTTACTCAAGAGATTAAATATTAACATAAGGAGTTAAAACTACAAAAACATGTAGTGCCTACTATATGGGTTTTTGTTCTTAGCTTTTCAGAGTTTGTATATTGCTGATAAGTAACAATGAGCTTGAACTCTGGTATTTAATCCTATATAAGCAGCCCCTTCAGTTATGGCTTTGTTGTTTTTTTGTCATGAATTAACAAAATGCTTGGTTGATACAGAATATAAGACAGTTTGTAAGCTGTTTTATCAGTAGAGGAGTTTTGTTGTTTTCTTCTTTCTGGTTTTGTTAATCATTTTTAAACACTGCTTGTAAGTCAGGTTGATTGGTAAGGTTTATACCAGATATGCCCTCCCCGAGGACCAGAGGCAGTGCTGTAACTTGGCTGGTATTCCTGCTTCACCTTAGCGGGGCTGTGTGCCCCTGAAACTTCCTGTCCTAAGAGTGGTATGAAGTCTTAACTGCCATGTGCAGCAGTATTTTTTCAAGGAAGTTGTATTTACTACTCCAGCCAATAACCTGAGGCTTGTGTATTCCTCCCTTGCCACGTCAAATTAGTGGCCCCTCTTGTCTTATTACCAGGACAGTGGGAAAACTGACTTCTCCAGGGCCTGAGGCAGTGTCCTGCAGAATCCTGCTACATCTGCAAAGCCAGGGTGGCTATATGTAGACTTTCTGGCAACTGAGACCTACGGGCTTGCTTGACTTTTCTCCTGTCCTTACTTCATGGGTTTCCCTGCCAGCTTTTCTACCCTTTCCATTCCCACTTAGCGCTTTATTATGGAGAATAGGACTGATGTTCAGTGTCATCTGGGAAGGAAATTCTGAATCCATCCTCACTGTAGGACCCAGGGGTACAGACACTTTTTGTTATGACATAGAGATAATAATGCATTTAAGCCACTTGTCCCCATTTCCCAACCATATCACAGTCATTCAGGAGCTAGTTGTACTTCATCTGTGGTCCCAGTTCACAGTGATGATCTGGATGCAAGTCAGATCTTCTTAGCTCTATAAGCAAACAGCTCTGTGTATCCCTCTTCTCCCAGCTTAGTTTCAAATTTTTAAAACTTAACTAAAAATTCTCTAGTTTGCCTGATTCACCTATATATGGGTAATACATCTTTGTTTTGGTAGCTAAACCATTTGAAAGACAGTTGAGGTGTTTTAACATTTTTCTTTTAAATACTTAACGTGTTTCTCCTAAGAAGAGGGACTAACTGCCGTATTTGTTTAGTGGCAGTATAGTTAATCACTCTTAAGTAATTTTCCTGAGTGTTTAAGTAATGCCCTTAATTGCTTCCTTTAAAAAAAAAATGCACATTGTATTCAATCTATAATAGTTCTCTAGTCTTTATTTGGATCTTTAATGATAGAAGTTTTTTTAATAGAAGTTTTTAAGAGTCCAGACTATTACTTTTATGTAACAATATTCCTGAATTTGTATGATCAGATTTGAATGATAAGTGTTGGTGTAAATGCTGTATAGGTGATGATTAGCGTACTCTTAGGCTGTCACATGTGCAAGCTTGTCCATTATCAGAGATGCCAAGTCGGTCCCCTGGTTAGTTTCGTTTTGCCCTTTGTAATTGATGATTCTGAACCGAATCAGCTGGGATAGAGCCTGGCTTAAAGCACGGGTCTTCTGTACCTCAGTGGTCATCTGGTCTTGGCTTCCTGAGCATGTTGTTATGGGAAGAGCTGTGGGCAACTTAGGGAAGTGGGAGGTAAGGAGTGCTGTCTGTCTGAGCTCAGGGATCATAGGAGCAGCTGTGTCTGCATGGCGGGGTCCCTGTCGTGTACCGTGCTATGGTGCTGAAATCCTGCAGTGTGTCCTCATGGAGGGATTGTGGCCAAGAAAACTGTTTTTGACATTGAGGCCCTAATGGAACAATGACTTCTTGTGGTGTCCATTAGCACCTGCTGTGGTATACACTTAGCTGGATACTGCAGTGAAGATCTTTTTCACCTTGAGTCATAATCAGAATTGCTTGACAGATTTTCTTTTTTCCAGTGGGTAAATTTGTAAGTGATGTTCTGCTAGTTCCTGAAAAGTGCGAGTTTTTCCACAGAGAGAGGATGGAGGTGTGCGAGAATTATCAGCACTGGCACACAGAAGTCAAAGAGGTAAGGACAGGCGGCTGGGGGGGCCTCTGTGCTGCTCCCTCCGTGGCAAGAGGGAAGAGCATTGGTGTCCACACCGCACCGTGATTTTCAGTTATGTTCTTAATTACTTATACATAATAAATTAGAAGAGTTTGATAGAGAAATACATGTTTTTGTAGGGGAGAGTAACATGGACAGTTCAGCTCCTAACATTAAAATGATTAATTAGGACCAGCCAGATAGCTCAGCAGATTATAGTGCATGCTTAGGCAGATGCAGAGGTCAGGGTTTGAACCCTGCTGGCCCTGCCCCTGGGGTACACTGAGACGGTAATTGAGACTGGGCATGGTGGTACATGCCTATAATCCCAACTCTTGGGATGCTGAACACAGGCAAATCACTACAAGTCTGATCTGCACCATGAGACCTGTAGATCCTTGCTAACACACACACACACACACACACACACAAGAAATGATTGATTAATATTGCTCAGTTGTACAGCGCCTCCCTAGAACCCCTGGGATCTATCCTCAGGTCCAAATAAGAAAAATTGTAGAGTTCCCTTCTGAATTAGGCTGCAGTGCATCTAGGCCCTGGGTTTGATTTGTAGGAAGCCTCTTGTGACTCACTTAGCAAAAAGGGATACTAAAAGCAGTCGAACAGGGGTATTGTGTGCTATTGGCAGGGCTCCCCAGAAGGTGCCCTGAAGCCCTGGAGAATTAGTGACTCTAAAAGTCTAGGGAGAGGAGCATCTTTTCTTATAGTTAGGCCAGTCCTTTCTTTGGTCAGAGGTGATAGTACCTGTGTCAGCAGTAATAGAATCTTAACATTGGTCATTTTTAACTATTGTTGATAAGGAAAATGCCCTGTACCTTAATTTTTTTTTCTTCAAATTATGATCTTTTGATGTTTTGATACAAATTAAGTAAAATTTACAAATCTTTAAATAGTAGCATTGAGACTGTGGTAGAAAAGTTGTGTGTCTATAATGAAAGCATTATGTAATGGTGTGATAAGGTTCCTTTTGGATAAAGCCAGGGACTGGGAAGTCTTCGTGATGTATGTTCTCATGTAGTCTTTGGATTCCTCTTAGGCGTGTTTGACTCAGGGAATGATCTTGTATAGTTATGGCATGCTGCTGCCCTGTGGAGTAGACCAGTTCCATGGCACTGAATATGTATGCTGCCCTCCGACAAAGATGAGTGACTCTAGTGACTCTCTTGTATCGAAAGAAGATGAAGATGACAATGAGGATGAAGAGGAAGACTATGATATTTATAAAAGGTAATTTGGCCTGAGCACTGAAGTCATTTTGCCTGTGTGATAACTCTTTGGTAGAGGTGACTGTTAGCTACTAGACCCTCCTTTCTGGGTAAGATGGGTGTTGCTTTCTTATGCTGGAGTTGATTCATCCTGCATTTCATACTAGTCATAGCTGATCACTGAAGTACTTGGAACTTTCAGCTTTCTGTTGTTCTGGGACACATTATTTTCTGTGAGTTAATGTAGTCTGTGTTCATTTAACTCTTCCCTTTGCTGACATAGCTTGGCTGAGTGCTTTGGTGATAGTTACATGTGAGTTGAACTTACTTCCTGTCTCTGTTTTTGCATTTCAGAAGAGAAAAGGAAATCATTCTTGTGTTTCATACATTAGAATTGGCACTAACCTTTATTTTTTTTGTTATTGTGGCATTTAGTGAATTGCCTACTGAACCAAATTTGGAAGACTTCACAGAAGCAGCTGTGGATGATGAGGAGGAGGAAGAGGAGGAGGAGGAAGGGGAGGAAGTGGTGGAAGACCGTGATTATTACTATGACACCTTTAAAGGAGATGACTACAATGAGGAGAACCCCACTGAACCCAGCAGCCATGGTGCTATTTCAGACAAGGAAATTGCTCATGATGTTAAAGGTAACCCTAATGTAAAATGCACATTGCCATTGTTTACTTAGAATTTCTATTGCATTCATCACTCGCCACAGGTAAGTCTTTAAGAAGGAAGACAGTGTCTGTATGTGGAAGGAGACTCTGGTTCTTCAGCACAGTGGTGGAGGAACCATTTTAGCAGTGAGCAGCCAGGCCTGTCTAGGGAGAGGTGCAGGGTTGTAAGGATTTAACTCAAGAATGGAAGACCACACAGTCTGCCTGCCAGCAGGCTTCTTCCATTGCCAGCGTCCAGTGTTCTCTCCTCCCAAGGAAAGCGACCCTCTTCAGTTCTGCTCAAGTCTTAGCTTTCAGGAATGGAATGACTTTCTCAGGTATACACTCAAGTTTTTAGGCTACCCTCTGTATGGAGCTTTGTAGCTGGTAGGATGAAATTATCTTACCACTTAAAAAGGAAAGGTAGTGACAGTTCCAGAGCCATGTACTCATAGCCTCTACTGATTGTTTATTTGAAACCAATTAAGGGAGGAAGAATTATGACCCAACTAAGACAAAATTACTTAACTAATCTAAAAATTTATTATTCATCCTGGAGAACATGAAAATTAGAACATTTGCCCTTGCCAGGAGCTTTAGCCTTGGCCATAGGTATCATTGCTTAAAACAGCCTTTCCACGTGCATTGACTCCTTGGATCCTTGAAACTACCAAAGTAAACAGTGTCTCCACTGACAAGAAATTCCTCTATGTCAACTTTTGTGTCAGTCTAAAAAAGTCTATTTTGATGTCTTCACCGCATGGACAGCAACTCTGCTCACAGGTACCTGACCTGTGCTGGTGAGTTAGGTTGGCCAGGGCCATCTGTCCTGTCGTGATCCCCTCCATGCCCTGCCCTGCCCCACCCCAGCTGGCCTGTAGCATTGTGAAGCATTTGAAGTACTGCCTCTGTCCTGCTGACACTCTGACCCATTTTCACACAGCTGTCTGCTCCCAGGAGGCGATGACGGGGCCCTGCCGGGCTGTGATGCCTCGTTGGTACTTCGACCTCTCCAAGGGAAAGTGCGTGCGCTTTATATATGGCGGCTGCGGCGGCAACAGGAACAATTTTGAGTCTGAGGATTATTGTATGGCTGTGTGTAAAGCGATGAGTAAGTCCCGCCTCTCGCTGGCCCTGTGCAGCAGCACTGTCTTGTCCAGCGTTCTGTCTCCTGGCCATCCTTGTAACTGCATCTGTGTCGTGTTCCTGCCGACTCAGGTGTTGGCTGTCAGTCGTTTCCCCCTCATCGTTGTACATTCAGGATTGAGGCTTTGCTTTTCTGTTGGCAGTTGTCAGCTCAGTTTTCTGTGTCCTGTGCTCCCTATTTGTCTGCTAGTGGCTGGTGGTGGTGTGTCCCTTCCCTGGTGGCAGTAGGTGACACAACCAGGGGCTTGTTCCTTCTCACCTGGCCTTGGCACCTACAGGCTCTGAGAGTGCTTTGGTGTGGCTTGGAACAAAAGCTGTGCCCTTAGCTGTCTGATTGAAGAGTATCAAGGGTGACTGGTAGCCCTGAGTTCTGCACCTGCTTGTTTGTCACCTCACTGATCCCTGTAAAGCATGCCACCTGCTGGGGCATCTGCTCTCTAAAGAAGTGATAGTGGAAATAGCTTGTGAGTCCAGTGTGAAATACCTTGCTTCATGCACTCTAGGGAGAGCTCTGCAGCCGAGTGGTGGTGGCTCTGTTTCTCTGATATCTTGGCAGTACTGGGTCATGCAGGGCTGTGAAGGAGTTTTAGCTGGTGTATTATTTTGGTTTCAGAAAGTGTAGTTGAGTTGGGTTTTATTAGCTATCAGTAGGAAGAGTTTTTACTGTCTTTTTTGTTAAGAGCCTGCCTCTCTGCCTAGCATTACTAACGTTTCCCTGTGTTAGGAAAATCCTTTTGTCAGGCAATTTTCCTTGTTTCCTCTTTGGAGTTCACCAGAACAATGAGTTGCTGCCTCTTCCTCATGTGTTCAAGATGTTTTTGGCTATAGCTCTCGATGGTGTTTTGATTTAAATGTGTTCACATTCCATCTTCCTTCACTAGAATTTTTAAATCTTTGTCTAACAATATGCAGTCATGCTTCCCCCTTCAGTGGTATACCAGTGAGAGGCTATTGTATGCTATAGATGTAGTGGTAATGCTGAAAGGGTCAGGAGACTTTGGGTGCATAGACTTTGTTTATTCAGGAAAGACTTAGAGAAAGAGATTACTAAGTGATGGATACTACTGTGTAAAACTACTCAAACTCCAAGATTAGCAACACACTGGGTTGAAGTATGAAGAATTGGGACCTTTCAAAGATCTTCCTAATTCAGTGGTGGTACCCATTGGAATGGCAGGTCTATAAAGTTGTTTCCTATGGCTTAAGGGAGATTTGCCAGAGAGAGCATTGCTGATACTTGCAGGACTCCCTGTCTGGCGGGCCTTGAAAGTCTAGAAACATCAGGCTATTGGCAGTCATGTTTTTGCTTGTCTTGGTATGGGGCTGGGGTGAGTGGATGTGCTGGTTTTCAGAACCTGTTGGAAGTTTGATCTGAGCCCTTTGGAGCAAACCTCTAGGTGTGCTATCTGTTGATTGCAAGGAAAGAGATGCACTGTGTTTTATACAGCCTTTACCCAACTTAGTTCCAGGAACCATCCACAGCGCCTAAACTTTGCCCTACTAATGAGTGCCAGGGTAGCCTTGTACATGCGGGAACGTGTGGACGTGGAATTCTCCCTCTCTGGACATGGCATCTCTTGGGGAATGTGGTTTGTTAAACAAATCATTTCTAACTTAGTTAACCTGAAAGCTGGATATTGAGATCCTTTTGGAACATAGAAGACTCAATATTTTTCATAAGATTTTCAGTACTTGCTTTTGCTTTCATTAAGTCAAAGGAAGCAGTGAAAAGATGCCTCTGACAAACTTTAATGCAGCTGGCTGATTTGTAGTGGTAGTCATCAGCTGTATGATTATCTAATGAATCAAATTTACACAGTTCTGGAAAATAGTGAATTTATTTCTGACTTAAAAATGAGTTGGATTTTGGCATTTGCTTTCTGCTTCCCAGTCTGGGACATCTCATTCAAGTAAACTGAACGTAAATAGCATTCCCACAGGTATCTTCTCAGAGCTTGCCGTGGGTAAACCTTCCCTGTGCCCATCTACCCTGCACATACTGTCTGCCAGGGCCAGTGGGAGCTTCTGCTGACCAGCAGTGAGGTGAGGGATGTCTGGGAAGGTCCCTGGGTCAGTATTATGCATCATTCCCCATGTCGGTGGAAGGTAACCTTCAGACACAGAAACTTAGTTTTTAAAATCTCTAGTAGCCCTATTTCTGGGGTAAGTGTTAAAGTCCGTCAGTGATGCTAAAACTTCAGAATTGGAGCTGGATTGGTTTGGACTTTCTCTATCCAGCATATGTAAGAACTTTCAAATGAGCCTTTTTCACAATAAGACCTAAAAGTTGCCAGAAGAAAAGAAGGGGACTGAGTCATAAGTTCCTTAAAAAATAGACACATGTGAAATCACCTCTAGCTGGTCTAATTTCAGCCCTGGTCCCCATTCAGATGCCACAAGTGACAAGCAGAAAGGTTGCTGCTTTCAGGTCTTCAAGTAAAAAAGCTCTGAGCCAAGGTTAGAGGAACAGCTATCTCCTTTTCTAACCTGCAGTGCTAGGATCCTGTGGTGTGAAGCCACCAACAAATTGCTGTATTAGCATGGACCAACGTGGTGGTTGATGAGTACTAAGTAAGAGAGATGGTCCGTATAATCTCACAGAGTAAAGTGTTGGCTGACAGCAGCACCAGCACTTTATAGCCAGCCAGGAGACAGGTTGAATACATCCTACAGGTTCTGAGCTGGGTCTTCTTCTAGAGCACACTGTGGTTTTAATAGTGTGCCTAACCTCCAGGAAGACAACTTTTATAACTTTGTTTCAGTTCCCCCAACTCCTCTGCCAACCAATGATGTTGATGTGTATTTCGAGACTGCTGCAGATGACAATGAACATGCTAGATTCCAGAAAGCCAAAGAACAGCTAGAAATTCGACACCGCAACCGAATGGACAGGGTAAACCTCTTAATCTTTTTTAAAAATGTGTTTGACTCTAGTGATCCTTCCTGTTTTTCAGCCTCCCAAGCGCTGGGATTATAGGTATGTACCACCATGCCCAGTCTCAATTGCTGTCTTAGCACGCCGGGGGATCAACCCAGGCCCCTATGTCTGCCTAAGCAGGCAGTTTAATCCGCTGGGCTATCCTAGCCAGCCCATTGAGATTAAGATTAACCTCTTAATCCTAATGGTGCTTTGGTATATGGGTAGCTTTATTTTTTTATTCTTTGTGATGTGAAGGCTTGATGCTAGGCAATCAATCTGTCTTACGGTTTTTATATTTAAAAAGTGATACTTCTGGGCATCATGGTGCCAATTTGTAATCCCAGCACTCAGGAGACTGAGGCAGAAAGATTGCCACAAGTTTGAGGCGAAATGAGGAGATGCAGTTTCCTTAGAATGTGATGTTCTATATGAAAAGCTGAGGTTCTGTGGTGTTTGTTCCTTTCTGGGTGAGCAAGTCCTCCCCCATAGCCTATGGACATGAAAATGTTGCTGCAGACACTGTTGAACATTTTAACTATGACTTAGTGCTTTTCTTTGCCATCACTGACTTTAGAAAAGTTTTTAAAGCTAGGAACTGTATCTTTGTCACAACTAGTGTGATAGATAGCCAGTGTTATTTGCCATGAGAACAAATTAACTGAAAAAATAAATGAAGATAAGTATTTGAATGCATTCTAGCCAGATATTGTTACAAGGAGAAGGCTCTGAGTCCTAGGGCTTTGTGTCTTCCTAGAATAGATCCTGCTTCCTCCTGGGCCTGCCCAGGACCAAAGGAGGTACACAAATCTCACAAGGCCTTTGCTCCACCCAGACACCATCATAGCCCGTGGGCTGGCCTTAGACTTTGGGAAAGGCTCATTTTAATTTTCCACATCTCTTCTGAGAAATAGCTTCTAACCTCTGCTTTTTGGTAAGGAGATTAAGGCATAGACTAAAATAACTTTCCCAAGGTTGCAAAACAAAGAGGTCATGGTATCAAAGCTCCATGTAGGCCTAGTTTAGGCCTAGAATCTTCCTAGGCAGTAACTGTTGAGCTTAGAAGGGATCATGGAATACAGAGATAAAGTTTCCTTTTGCAGTTTCTGACACTTGAGTTCAATGGCTGGCAGTATTTTTAGAAAGTACGGAAGTTGTTTAAGAGGATTATTCTCTGATGTTTTGACCCTTGTTCTAGGTAAAGAAGGAGTGGGAAGAGGCAGAACTTCAAGCCAAGAACCTCCCCAAAGCAGAGCGGCAGACCCTCATTCAGGTAAGATGTCTTTTCCAGGGATAGAGTATGCAACTTGGCAAGCTGAAAATAAGTCAAACTCCCAGGAAATGGGAATTTGATATCTCTTCTTAGTCAAGGGCTTAAGTTGCAGGGAAGTTGTTTTCTTTTTCACCTCTAACATTGCTTGCTTATGGTACAAGGAAACCAGACTCCCTCCCAGAGCATACCTAATTCTTGCCAAGAAGTAACTTTAGCTCAGCTGCCATTTGGTAATTTTGTTTCATTGACAAAAGTCCTCTGCAGTCTTCATTCTTAGGATGTGGCTTGTTTTTCAGATGTACCAGATTGAGGGGTAGAGGAGTTGAAAAGTGAAAGGGAGAAAAGTAAGAGGTTTATAATATAAGTTCATCTCTAACTTTGTAAGAGTATAACCTTAAAATTATAGCAACAAACTTCATTTTCCCTTAGTAGAAGAGAGTTGCTAATGGGGGTACCGATTTAGTAGGTATGTTTGATTTAGGAAAACTTGCATGTGTATTTTGGGGTTCAGAGATTTGAACCCAAGACCTCAGCTGTGCTAAGTACATGCTGTACCACCAAACTGCATCCCCAGACCTTGATTATATTTCAGATGTTTGTTTTTAATCACCATGAAAATCTTATGTCTTAATACCTGTACTAGCCAGTGTGTCGTACATGGTGGAATTTTATTTGACAGTTGGCTGGGGTCGTATGGATAACTTGCCTTTCACAATTTCAACAAACAATCAGCATAATTCACCACACTGCTGGGTTATATTTCAAAGTATATCTCCTGTTGATCCCTGGTTTCACCACTTTGGAAGAACACCTTGATGTAATGTAGAAAAGAGAGACTTTCAGTGTACTGCAAGGCTTGTAATGCTGTTAATTCCATGTACCAAAGTGCTTAAGGCTCTGACAGAGACCTGACTTGACTTTTAGGGGTAGAAGCAGGCAGGAGCAGTGCGTGTCCATCTCATGATGCTGCATTCTGAACCTGTCTTGTATAGGCACTGGGCAAGGAGAAGCATTGGAGTATAGAGTGCTTGCTTAGACTTTCTTTAAGGGTCACATATTGCATCATTCCTCCTCTCTTGATTTAGCACTTCCAAGCTATGGTTAAAGCTTTAGAGAAGGAAGCAGCCAGCGAGAAGCAGCAGCTTGTGGAAACCCACCTGGCTCGAGTGGAAGCCATGCTGAATGACCGCCGGCGGATGGCGCTGGAGAACTACCTGGCAGCCCTGCAGTCTGACCCACCACGTGTGAGTAGGCCTTGGTGTCTTCAGTGCTATGTGCCTTTCAGTGGTCCACTTATAGATCAGCGTATGGGAAAAATGACTTTTTTATGCCAAGTTTTTATAAACTTATAGGTAAGAAAGGACTTAGAAGGAAGAATTCTGTTTTAGTATCTGTGTATATAAGCTTACATAAGTTTATGCCTGTGAACACCACCTGTGGTGTGCAAATACTTAAACATTACCTCAGGATATTGATAGGTAGTCACACAATTGGATTTCTGTGGCAGCCTTGTCTTCAAAGAATGAGAACATGCTTTCTGTGAATGGAGGCTTTTGAAATAGTTCCATTTGAAATAAGATTATGGAGAAAAGAATAAAGTAATTTACGTTGGAACTCTTATGCAAGGGGAGACCACATTTTAACCTCTTAATTCCCTCCTGCTTTGCTGTTGGGGGATGACAAATGCCAGAACAGGTCCTGTATCCTTTTTGAGTACCTAGCTTGGTCTTTTCTGTTTGGGTGACACAGGAAACTGCCAGCTGGGTGTCAGGTTGAGTCAGGAAGGAGACAGGTTGGGAGAGGATGTGGGCCGGGGATTTGGGATAGTAAGAACTGATTTGATGCTAGAAATTAGATTTTGGTATTTTCTATAGAAAGTTTCCATTTTTAGGCCTTACTAAGCTTCACGTTTTTAAGTGAACTTTTCAGCTTTTGTTTCTACCTATTTTGAACTCGAGACTGGATATTAAAATAACTGTTTTCTCCTTCAGCCTCATCGAATTCTCCAGGCCTTACGGCGCTATGTCCGTGCTGAAAACAAAGATCGTCTACATACCATTCGTCATTATCAGCATGTGCTGGCTGTTGACCCAGAAAAGGCAGCCCAGATGAAATCCCAGGTATGCTGCATGTAGAAGTCACTACTCGAGATGTTTTGCAGTGAGGTGTTTTCCTTGACTGATACTTAGGAAGTAATTTTTTTATTTCAACAACTTAGGGCACATGAGTTCATTTCTGTAGTACTTTTTTAAAATATCCTTTTCATACTTTACATTAAGTGCTTTGTATTTAATAGTTTTTGAAGGTTTAGAAATATAGGAATATGTTGAAGTAAGTCAATTTTATGCCTATTTTTATATTAGTTTACTTCTGATACCACCTGAATTAATATTTGATCCCGCTTTTAGGCAGAAAAGATCTTTTAAGCAGATATTGGAAATTGTTTGTGGTCTGAAAGTACAGCTCAGATGTTGGGTTACCTGTCTTGCATGTGTGAGGTCCTCTCGTTTGGTCCCTAATGCTGCTGCCTCCCACAAAAATCTTTTCCTTTGCGCATTATAGCTTTTATTTAGACAGACACTTACATTCCTGGTTTTTTGTTTTTCTTTCTTGAGTTTTGTCCTTTGTGGCATCTAACCTTGCTATAGAGGTTTATTTCTGATTCTTGTGTCATTACACTATTTTCTATATATTGACTTCTTTGTTTGTTTGTTTTCCTTGTATTTCTAGAAAATGAACTTGCCTATAAGACTGCTAGCTATCTTGTAAGCCAAGAAGCCTGCTGGCTTTGCTGGATAGTTCTTGAGGGCCTTATAGCAACATCACTGATCTTATTTTATTTCTTATCATATTTTAAATATACTGGTGTGTGATTGCTGGCACCAGAATACACTATTGGCCATTGTTCATCATCCTAGAAACTGTCCCTCCCAGGTTTTGTCATATGTACTATGATCATAAGATAATCTATCTCTTATTTTTTTTTTGCAGAATCGGGGATTGAACTCAGGCCTTTGTGCTTGCCAGGCAAATGCTTATTCTACTGAGCTATCTCCCCAGCCCCGATAATTTGTCTCTTTAAGTTTTAGGAATAGTGGAACTGAGTTCTGCGCCATTTGTTGGGCAGAAGAATTTGTGTGTCTACTTACCTGGCAGATTCCATAGTAGCGTTTCATGATACAAACTTGAATACTCTTTTTGTCTTTTTGAGACAGGGTCTCACTATACAGTTCAGGCTGGCCTTAAGCTCACTTTGTAGCTTAGGCTGGTCTTGAACTCACAATCCTCCTGCCTCAGCCTCCCAAGTGCTGGGATTACAGGCATGTGCCACCACACCCGGCCGTGAGTACATCATATGAAGATATTACAGATTTTTTTTTGCAGAACCAGGGATTGAACTCAGGTCCTTGTGGTTGCCAGGAAAGCACTTATTCCACTGACCCATCTCCCCAGCCAAACTTGAATACTCTTGAGAAGCCCACAAGCCACTATGAAATTAATTACATTAACTGTAAAGATGGAGAATAATTATCCATAAGTACCCAGAGTAGTTCGCATTAGAAGTTAGATATTTGGATAGAAGTGGTGGCATACATCTTTAATTCTAGCTATTTGGAAATCCCAAAAGTTCCAGGAAAGGCTAGGCTATCTAGGCTCAAAAAAAAAAAAATTAAGAAAGGATTGGGGCTGGGGAAACGGCTCAGTGGAAAAAGTGCTTCCTTGTCAAGCGCAAGGATCTGAGTTCAATCCCCAGTTCTCCAAGAAAAAAAAAAAGGATTGGCTTCAGTCCACATGGAGAACACGACCAAAAATCCCCTAGGGCTTTTGGGAAGATGGGGAAAAATACCTTCTGTCAGAGGTTAGGTTGACTTCTAAAGTTTTTGAGGAAATTAATTGTTCTCCAAGCTTTTTGGTGAAAAAGTGATTAGCTATATTGTATTTTACAGAAAATTGTCCTCTTTTGTGTGGTCAGAATAGAGGGGGAGACAGTCAGTACCTCAATTAATTAGAGGATCCTGAACATAGTCAAACTACGACCCCAAGTGCAGTGAGAAGGACTGTCCTACCAGAGAGCATTCCAGGGAGACCTGGCTCGGTTGGTTGGTTGGTTGGTTGGTTGGTTGGTTTGTTGAGACAGCTTCTTGCTGTGTAGTTAAGCTTGTTTTTGAACTCACTGTGTAGTGCAGGCTGTCCTCAAACTTGTGATGATCCTCCTGTCTCAGCTTCTCAAGTGTTGGGATCATAGGCACGCACCACCATACTCAGCTTGTCTCCAATGCTTTTATATTTTAACTATGACTTCCATATGAGGTCAATCAACTTTAGAATTTCTGCTTAGAGCATCATGCCAGTGCTCAAAATGTTTCAGAGTTTTGAGCATTTCTGATTTTGGATGTGTAAGTTAGAGACATTAAGCCAGCAGAATTTTAGCCATATTTTCTTAGCTGAAATATAAGTAAGGTGCTCCTCCCCCATCTAGCTCATGGTTACTATAGCAACACTGCCTTCCAGCATTCTGCCCTGTGGTTCTTTTCTTCCTGTGGGTATATAAATTGGCCTTTTGGAGAAGGCTGCCTGACTCATCTAGGGAAGACAAGGCTACTGGCACTGGCTGAAAATGGGGGTGGTGCAGGCCCCACATTTCCATTTCCTCAGAGGCATGCACTCTTGTGCTTTCCCATCAATTTACTTGATTGGCAGAATAGCAAATATAAAATTAAATTGCTTTCATTCTTGCTTTTAAAGGTCAGAGACATCCGTCTGCAATAAAAGCATCTTTACGTTCAACTTTTTCATTTTGACTCTTTGTTTTAATGGCTTCAAGCTCACATAATTAATCTGTTGGCCTTGAGCACCCTCTTTAGGAGGAGCTGGGTAACAGTGAGTCTGACTGAATAGTTGGGCTTGCTGGTTTTGTGGGAGCTTCAGTAGCATGCCTTGCTCTCCATTGGATCGATGTTAGCCCAGGTCACCTTATGGGTTTATTTATACCTCAGTATTAATTTTTTAAAGAACAGTAACTTAGTTAAGTAGGAATAAACTTATTTGAACATCCAACATTGTATAAAAGAAGGGTATAAAACACTCAATGTAAAGTAAGTGCTTCCTGTGAAAATCAGACTCAAAACCAGATAGCAAACATTTTTTTTTTTGTTTTGTTTTGTTTTGTTTTTTTTTTTGTCTTTTTTGAGGCAGGGTCTCACTATGCAGCTCAGGCTGGCCTTAAGCTCACTTTGTAGCTCAGGCTGGTCTCGAACTCACAACAATCCTCCTGCCTCAGCCTCCCGAGTGCTGGGATTACAGGCCTGCGCCACCAGGCCCGGCGACAGATAGCAAACATTTTTTGAAATGAAGTTTTCTTCTGACTTGGATCCCTCTGTAGATGAACATGCTATCTGAATGTATTGAGTAAATGGGACCTCGGGATTAACACGTCACTCTGGCTAGCTGCTCTGCTGCACTCTGAAGGGGGCACAGCTTTGCCTTTCTGGAAGTGCTTCCACCTAGCTGGTGGTTCTTAGTGACCAGACCTCTCCATCCTAACTCTGCTTCCAGGTGATGACACATCTCCATGTGATTGAAGAAAGGAGGAACCAGAGCCTCTCTCTGCTTTACAAAGTCCCATATGTAGCCCAGGAAATTCAAGCAGAAATTGGTAGGTCCTAGGATCCTGCATCAAGGTAGGGGTTATTGCTTGCTGAGGCTCAGGTGCCTGGCTGGCAGGATGAGAGAATCTGAAGCCAGCAGGACTCATGAGGTTGGGCATGAGCATGCTGTGGCTCCAGAGGTCGAGGACTTCCTAAGGACAGCTGTGCTGGCTGGAAGCCACAGAGCCTTGAGTTTCATTGACCTTCACTCTTAGTGGAAGAAAATCCAGGCTGTGAAATTGCAAGGGCTCCAAAATTTCGTGTTAACATTTCCCCTTTAATTAATAATGTCCTCCAAAGCACCCTGCTTAACACAGATTCCAATACCTCCAATTCTTTGTCTTCTCCAAGCTTTATTGTGTCTTTTTTTTTTTTTTTTTTTTTTTTTTTTTCGTCTTTTTGAGACAGGGTCTCACTATGCAGTTCAGGCTGGCCTTTGTGGCTCACAATAGAATGTTGTACAGGTCAGTGAGCAGTAACTACTAGACTTCAGATTACAGGATGAGAGAAACTGATAGTGAAACAAAGCAGTGATAAGATGCTTTTAGTGATGAGTAGAGCCTTACAACGAGGGTGAGATGGTGGGAATGCTCTCAGGCAGGGGAGCAATAACTGGAGAGTTGGTTTCCTCTGGAGATTAGGAGGGAAAACATTGTTAGTAAAGGGAATGATCACTATAGGCCTGAAGTCACTGGCGAGTTTAAGTCTCTCACAGGAATGAGAACAAAGAAGTAGGCAGGGTCTGGATCCTAAAGAGACTTAGGTGAAATCAAGGAGTTTGGATTTTATTCTAGGTAGGATAGTGGGAAACAGCTAGATGGCTTCAGCCTAGAGAGTGACCAGATCTCGATTGCTGTCCCAAGTATGAATTTGAGTGGGAAAAATCTCTTGGCTGTCATGTGGAGAACTGATTGGAATTGAAGACCAGCACAGAAGAGTTTGTGAGAATCCAGGAGCAAGACTGGTAGTGTGTGCTGCCAATGGTGGAAAGTAAGAGGCCTTTGAGAGAGGAGCTCCAGAGGAAGGAGCCAGGGCATGTGGAGAGGTTGAAGGGGAAGAGCACATGTGTTGTGCTGAGGACCTGAGAGGAGGAGTAGCTTATTGTGCTGCTGCTCATGGAGGTAGAAATAAATAGTGCTGCCTGTGTGGGTTTAAATGGGAGGCTGGATGGTAAGGTGGAGATTGAAAATCTGGTAGCTATAGGTGAGAGGTATAGGAGTCATGGTACAGGGGTGGTTCTTTAACAGGTGTGGGAGGAGTAGGCCAAAGGGTAGGAGACTACAATGATGTAGAGTGAGCGAACCTGGAAATCAAACATGCAGTATGGGCAATATAGTTAGTATGATACTGTGCTGGATGTGGCAGCACTCCCTGTAATCCCAGGACTGGGAAGCTGAGGCCGGAGGATCACCACAAGTTCAAGGCCAGCCTGGTCTATATAGTGAGTTAAAGTACATCCTGAGTTATATGTATGCTCTAAATTTAGAAGAGTAGGTTCACCATATTCTTACTGATAAGAGGAACTCTGGAAGGTGATGGCTATTCATTGTGCACTGTTAGAACTCACTTTACTTTGTGTGTCAAAACATCAGCCTGTACATTATGAATATGGTCAATTTTTAAAAATCCAAAACTAGTGTAGGAGAAGACCAGCACGTGGAGAACTGGGAGAAGAGGGTCTGGATGGAGCCTCAGGTTCCCCAGGAGTACTGCAGAGCTCACCTGGGTTGCAAACTGAAGGTATACCGGGCAGATCTTTAGCTCCTGCATGACAAGGATTGGCCTTCTGCAGGCTGCTGCTCCTAGATGAACACTGAAAGTTGCATTTCTGATTCTTGCCCATGTCCTCTCAGATGAACTCCTTCAGGAACAGCGAGCAGACATGGACCAGTTCACTGCCTCCATCTCAGAGAGCCCCGTGGATGTGCGGGTGAGCTCTGAGGAGAGTGAAGAGTTCCCGCCATTCCACTCTTTCCATCCCTTCCCGCCCGTGCCTGAGAATGAAGGTTTGTATGGTCCTCACATGACTTCTTGACAGTGAATTGGGGGACATCTCAATAACGTTGAGGGTGTATTATTTGTGTTCCTGGTGAGAGGCAAGGAGAGGGAGACAGGGTTCCTTAAGGACTGCTGTGTGTGATCACTGAGCTGGTCCTGCCTGCTAGCAGAATGCTACCACAGAAGTCGGGGATACTCCTGTGGGATAGATGGCCTGCTTTGAGGCTGCTTTTCTCCTGCTTCCGTGATGCCTTTTTCATGCAGAAGTTGCTTTGCAGGTGAAACAGCACCTTTATGTTAAGTGGTCTTTTTTTTTTTTTAATGGTAGTATTGGGAGTTAGGGCCTGAGGAAAGTCCTAGCTTGGCTGAAAATCATGTTTCTGATGTGATGGGCTAATAGACCTAATCAGGCCTGCTTTCTTCCCTTCTTGTGCTGGTTCTTGTTGACTGAAAGGATCTCTAAAAGGAATGAGTCTGCCCCAGAAATAAACATACTCCAGAGACCAGAATCCTAAGACCAGTGTGTATAATCAGATTCTGTTTACTGCTGCTGCAAATGGTGATGGCAGTGGTAAAAATGGCCACAGTGGTAAAGTCCTCAGCCTTTGGCTTAGAGGCTTTCATTCAGTCCTCAGAATAATCCTCTAAGGTAGGTACTAGGAGTGTCCCCTTTCGGGATCCTGAAGTTTAAAGAATTTAAATACGTTCCAAGAGCCATGTAACATGGAGGGGGAGAGAGAGGATTTGAACCTGAGCTGACAGGGACCTGTAGTCCCTGGGGTGTAGTCATGTACTCTGACCACATGTAGTACAGAAACAGGCCAGGTCCAGCTTAGCTCTCAGACCCTAGCAGAAATGCCATCTCAGCTGGTTATCTCTGAGACACTGCTCTGACCTCCTAGTAATAAAACAGGAGTGAAAAGGTGCTGAGCAGATACAGAGGTGTGAGCTTTCCCTGACCCTGATTTTATAGATCCTAGAGCTATAGCATAGTCATGTGAGCCCACTTTATGTTTTTTTGGAGTTGGAGCATCCTAGGCATAGGTAGGGCCTGCCCAGTCTCTGTCAGTAAACCATAATCCATACTAATATTTTTTTACTATTTTCTAAGAAAGTAAGAAATAATTTAGCAGTCTCTCATAAGTGCCCTTAAAAGGTCCAAGTCAGATTTACTCTTTTTCTCTCAAGAATGCCTCCCAGTAATTTGCTGTGGATCTTATTGCTAATTTCTTATGAGATACACAAACATGGTTTTTAAGTAAAAATGCCTTTCAGTCACATTATAGAGAAATTCTAAGACAGAAATTTTGAAAGAAGCCATTTTTTTCTTAATCTCCTTTTGTGCTATTTTGTTTTTTATTGTTTTCCTTTCTGCTAGACACTCAGCCGGAGTTGTACCACCCAATGAAGAAAGGTTGGTTTGTCAAAGACCTCTTCCATCCCTTCTCCCCTCCCCATGTGTTGGCAGTCTCACTTTCTGTTTCATGTCATTACCTGATTCCCCACCTCATTCCTTCAGCCATGGCTGTGCTGTGCACCAGCAGCCCTGGCCATCCAGCCCTCAGCGGCTATTTTCCTTGGCAGCGGCTGCTGCGTGGACACGAGCTTTCTTTCTAGGATGTCCAGAGAATGCACAGTAAATCACTTAGATGCTTTGCTGATCTTTCTAGAAGGGGATTAGCAGACTTAAACAGTTCGGTTGTAAATTGCTGGTATGTAGAATAACAATGCATAATTCACAGGACACATCTTCTGCCTTTCCTCATTTTTTTTTTTTTTAATCTAATTGTCCCACGTAGCTCTTCCCCATTCCTTTTAGCTATCTTTGTGTACGCACTGCTTGTCCATGTCCTGAGTTGTAGTGAACTTGAGAAGCTGATGATGACACAGATAGGGACTGGTGAGCTCTGGGTATAGCGAATCCCCAGTTTGCAAAGACCCTTCATTTTGGAGAGCACTGAGTCCCTGAGCTGAGCCCTGTGAGGCGGCGTGGGGGTTCTGTCCATGAAGCCCATGTGGTTTATGTTGCCAGCTGCAGTGCTGACTGCTCACATCCCATCGGGCGGTATTCATGTCCTTCCTGTATTTCAGGGGCCCACTGTTGGCTTCAGCAGATTGGTTGTAGCTACAGCAGACAGTTTTCCTGGCTCAGAAATTGGTGTTTTGGGTTATGCCACAGCTCGTCTCAAAACACAGAGTAATGTGAATGCTCTGAGAGTGATTTACTGTAGCCACTTGATTTGGGGCGTGCCTTTTCATAGAAGTCACTGTGCTGACATTCCTCAGCAGCACCTCCAAGTACCGATGAAGATGAACTTTCTCAAAATGTACCTGGCTTTTCCTTTTATAAACTCTTATGACTTGGAACAAATTAACTGTTAATTTTTGGTCGTTTAATTATACAGTTTTGTAAGTAATGGTTTTTTTGGGTTTTTTGTTGTTCTGTTTTTTGAGCCAGGGCATAACATCTTTTCGCTATGTAGTTCTGGGTAGCCTTAAACTCATTGTATAGCACAAGTAACTCTCCTATCTCTGCCTGCCTAGTGCTGGGGTCATAGACATGCTCCATCACATCTAGCTGCCAAATGGTGTGGGCATTAAAGAAATTGTGAGGGGCTGGGAGAGAATAAGCGCTTCCCTGGCCAAGTGCAAGGGAAGGGTCTAAGTTCAATCCCCTCCCAGCCCAGTTCCACCCAAAAAAAAAAAAAAAAAAGGGAAACAATGAGAGAGCTAGGTGTGAGGGTGCACCTGTGATCCCAGCACGGTAGGGGGAGGGGTGCTGAGGAAGGAGGGTTACCTCAAATTCAGGGTCAGCCCAGGCCACTTGGTGAGATCAGACCCTGTCTGAAAAAAAAAGAAAAAGAATGAGGTTTATCCTATTAAAAAAGGATTAGAATAATCTGGATTGGTAACAGGCCTTTAAATGACTTGGTGCGTAGCACATTGTTTTTTAAATAAGGTTTTCTTTCCCCTTAAGACCTTTATAATTTTGAAGAAAAAAATGGAAGGCACTCAGCATTAGAATTTACTGGGCTTGTTTATAGCATCCATGCTGTGGCAACACTTCCAGATTCTTCTCTTTAAGAAGCTAGAGTACAGTGCTGCTATTTTCATTGGCCTTTGAAGACTACAGAAGCCAGCTCTGACTTAACTCAAATCAGGTTATACAAGTTTTTTTAAAGTGAAAGGCTTAGAAGAAAATTGCATCATTTTCAACTGTGTTAATGATGTGTTGGTGAATTAGCTTGCAAGCCAGCAGCTGCAGAGGCTGGGAACTTCCCCTGTTGCCTGTGTCAGGAGGGGGCTGGATGTGAACTGGAGCACTGTGCTGAAGCAGGCCTTCAGCTTGTGCCACCTTTAGGGAGCTCAGGCAACAGCGCGCTGTGGAGCTTGCTTGCAGGTAGTTAGCTTAGAACATTGTGTATGCTGTCAGGTTGGTCTGCTAAGTGCCTTGTGCAGTGATGTTAGCTTAGAAAGAGGCGAGTTGCTATTCTTGCTCCATGTAGGAAAGGTGCCTTCTGTCCTGGTAGTAATGTTGTCTTTGCTGATGAAGTTCTTTTCCTATTCATTCTATACTAACCTGTGAATGTGTGCTTGTCTGGGATCTCCTGTGTGTCATACATGCAGCCCTATGGGAGATGCAGAAGGAAACAGAATTGCAAACTGTAGCAGTTTTAAGAACTCTAAACTGAGTGCCTCCCACAAGGAGCTGAAACTCAAAGGACGTATAGGGAGACTGGTGCTCAGCTGTGCTCTCTCCACACAGGGTCGGGAGTGGGAGAGCAGGACCGAGGACTGATCGGCACGGAAGAGAAAGTGATTAACAGTAAGAATCAAGTGGATGAAAACCTGGTGAGCCTACTTTCTTCTCACTGAAGTATCAGTGCTTAAGGACGTGTGGTCCAGCTGTTCCTGCAGATGACTGTTGTACACATTACATCTGTATCTGGGGGAGGGGACTACAGAAGGCTGTCTTTTCTCCAGTAGCTCATCCTGTACAGTAGACAGATAATGCAGTGCGAAAAATGTGATGGGTATTTAACCGAAGTACTCACCTTTACTTTGGATGCACTCATCCCACTGTTCATGCCACTTTTTTTTTTCCTTTGGCAGAACCAGGGATTGAACTCAGGCCCTTGCGCTTGCCAACGAAGTGCTTATTCCACTGAGCCATCTCCCCAGCCCCACTGGCACTTCTTAAAGTGGTTTTGGAGGTCCTCTTTCTTTGGTGTCTTCAGTTGCGCTCTAATAGCTCACTTGATGTCCTGAATTCATTCAAAACGTACCCCTTTGGAGGTCATTTTGACTCTGGGAACACTTAGAAGTTACATTGTGGCAGGCCTAGTGAACAAGGTGGATGAGCTTGAACTGCACTGTTCCTCAGCTGGTCTTTCTGTTGTTGGGTGGCACTTGGCAAAAGGGCACTATTACTATTATTTTTTCCCTATCACAGTTCATGACACAAAAGAGGACTTCTAAAAGTTCTGTAAAAAGTAGCAAGAATAATATAAGCATTCACTGTATATTTTGATCACCTTGTACCTTTGCAGTTGAAGGTGTAAATAACATGCTAGAAGCCATTTTCAAATGAGCAGAAATTTAATAACTTAAAATAGAATAAAGTTGGATTTGTTTCTTTGTTTTTTGAACCAAGCCCTCACTGTAGTTTGGGCTGGCCTTGAACTGTGTTATTTAGGCTGTCTTCAAGCTGACAACAGTCCAGGACACACCCCGTGCTGGGCTTTGGTTTGGTTCTTTATACTACTGAAATTTATACTCTCTTTGTATTCTTTCAACATTTTTCTTATTTAGGGTTTTAGATTATGTTCCAGATTATATCTAGATTAGCTGAATTTGGTGTATAAATGTGGCTTCTTCCCAAAAACCGTTAATGAGGCCAGCCATGCTCTACATTAATTTTGCTAACCCTTCCACAAGGGTTTGGTGAGTGGACAGGGATGAAGTTGACAGAACTGACTAAAAGGGGTCCAGCAGGTGTCTGCTTTCTACCACCAGATGGAGTAGAAAAGAAGCAGTGACATTTATACTGTGTTTCCCCTGCCACCCACTCAGGAATGCTAGGCAAGTGCCTCTACTACCGAGCTATATGAGCTATTACCCCTAATAGCTGTTGGTTGCTGACCTTTCACCACTGTTCCAGGTCGTTGACGAGACTCTGGATGTGAAGGAGATGATTTTCAATGCTGAGAGAGTTGGAGGCCTTGAAGGAGAGCCGGTATGTGTTGGGCTGCAGAGGCTAAAGCCAAGTTTCTTGGTAGTCTGAGCTGCTTCCCACCCTCCAGTTCTGTGGGCAGTGAGAGATTCCTGCAGTTTCCAGTTAGTTTCCCATACTTTGTGTGAAAAGGCTGACATGAAAGTGTCCAAGGGTGCTGGCAGTAGTGACGTTGTCTACCAGTTGGGTGTTTATTGCAAAGTAGGGCCTTGTGCTTCCTTGGGCTTTAGAAGCCTCTCCTGGCCCTTTTTGCTGCCTCCGAGTTGCCAAGTGGTTACTGGGACCAAGTCCATGTTTGCTTTATGATTTTAGGAGTCTGTGCGACCTGTGCGGGAAGACTTCAGTCTGAGCAGTAGTGCCCTGATCGGCCTGCTGGTCATTGCAGTGGCCATCGCCACGGTCATCGTCATCAGCCTGGTGATGCTGAGGAAGAGGCAGTATGGCACCATCAGCCATGGGATTGTGGAGGTGAGGGCCGGGCTGACGAGCACTGGGCTGGAGAGCAGTGTCTGCCTGGGGGGAGGCAAGTCAGGAGGTGTGTGGAGTAGGAGCCACGCTGCCATCATCATTTACAGCACCACTGTGTCAGTTACCGGGCGTGCCCATTCCTGCTGTAAGGGGCTGCTGCCGCCTTTCAGTATATTAATTTGGGTTTTGATTGACTATCAGGAAGTCCTAGGAGTATTCTATGCTTTGGATAGTAAAATTGCTTTTCTCAGTGTGTTCCTAGTGTTCTTTTTCAGACTGGTCAGATGTTTAAGAATGAAATGAGGGCAGGCATGGCGACACACACCTATAATTCCAGCACTGGGGCGCTGAGGCAGGAGGATCACGATGAGTTCAAGGCTAGCTTATTGCTGCATAGAAAAACCTGGTCCAACATGAACAAAATTAAGGATGCCAGGTGCTCTTTCTGGTGATGCTGTGGGCCCCCCCTGGAGATTTGCTTATGCTAAGCAAACAGATGTTCTACCACTGGCCTGTGTCCCACAGCCTACCTCCTTTTTAACCAAGAGGGAAGAGAGCCAAAAAAAAAAAAAAACAGCAGTAGGAGGGCTAGGGGGAATAGCTCATATAGCTGGGTAGTAGAGCCACTTGCCTAGCATTCCTGAGGCATGGGGTTTGATTCCCAGTATTGCAGATTTTTAAAAAATTACAGAAAGTAACAGGAAATCTAAAAAGAAGTGAAGTAAAAAAAAATAAAAAGAAGTGAAGTATTTTGGGGGAAATGACTAGAGCAGTGGCAGCAAACCTATGGCATGCATTCTGCAGTGGGCTGGCTTAAGACTTTTGAATCTGTATACATACAATAGGAATAGATGGGATGAGAAGATAGCTTGGTGGTCCAAGCGCCTGTCTGGCAAGTGCAAGGACCTGATTCTGTCCCTGGTACTGCATGCTGTGCTGGCCCCAAAACAGGTTGTGGTGGTGCATACCTATAACCCCAGCACTGGGAAAGCTGAGACAGGAGAATTACTACAAGTCCGAGCTGCATAGTGAAACCATGTACCAAGTAAATAAGTAAAAGATTAAAAAATAATAAAAAGGCCAGGGAGATAGCTCAGTGCCATAAGTGTCTTCCTGACAAGTGCAGGGTCCTGAGTTCGATCCCTGGTACTACAAAGAACAAAAAACCCACAAAACTAAAATGTAGGACAACATATTGGAGCTTTTTTACCAAATTGTGCCAAAGGTGAAGAAGAAAGCTAATGCCCCTCCCAAAGCTAAAGCAAAAGCTTTGAAGGCCAAGAAGGCTGTGCTGAAAGGCATCCACAGCCACAAAAAGAAGATATGAACATCACCTACCTTCCTCCATCCCAAGATATTGTGGCTCCAGAAACAGCCCAAATACCCTCGGAAGAGTGCCCCCAGGAGAAACAAGCTTGACCACTATGCCGTTATCAAGTTCCCCCTGACCACAGAGTCAGCCTTGAAAAAGATCAAGGACAACACACACACTCATGTTCATTGTGGATGTCAAAGCCAATAAGCACCAAATTGAGCAAGCTGTGACATCAGTGTTTCCAAGGTCAATACCCTTGAATCAGGCCTGATAAAGAGAAGAAGGCATATGTTCGACTGGCTCCCAATTATGCATTGGATGTTGCCAACAAAATTGGGATCATCTACACTGAGTTCAGCTGGCTAATTCTAAATATATACTTTTTTCCCAGTATAAATAAATAAATAAATAGAACATGCTCCAGACTAGTTCTGAAGCAAGTTTTAGCAGTCCTGGCTTACCTGTTCCTAGAGACTGTCCCAGCTCTGGAGTTTCAGAACTGCAGAGGACCAGAGTCCATTTGGCCCCACGCCTTATTTCATAGCCACTGTGATACTTCTGCTGGGAGCGGGAGCAGAGCCAAGGTCCGGCATCACTGATGCTGTGCAGCCCAGTCAGCTCCATGCAGGGAGCTCTCAGGACTCTGGTTTCAGAAAGGAGCATTGTCCCAAGGGCTGTTTTTCTTTCCTTCTCTGCATCCTCACCACCAGCTCTCATTTGGTCTCTTTTGTTCTGATTAGTACATGTTTACAATGTATGATTACACTTATTATAGGGAGTTGGTGCATGGACGTGACATACTATAATCCTTTTCTCATTCCTCTCCTCTCCCTCTCGTTTGGTCTTTCCAGTGGGAAGAGGACTGTGCTGCCTTTGGTCCCTGGGCTTGTGCAGCACAGATCTCCTGATTCCTGACTCCCTGACCCAGCCTCTTGCGGTCCCCACGGTGACCTAGAGTCTTTGTTCTTCCAGGTCGACCCCATGCTCACCCCAGAAGAGCGCCACCTGAACAAGATGCAGAATCACGGCTATGAAAACCCCACATACAAGTATCTGGAGCAGATGCAGATCTGAATGGCAGGAAGTGGGAGGCACCCTCATTAGAAGCCAGCGTGAGCGGCCAGAGGACTACAGGTTCCAGATCACTGACTGGCGCCAGTTACCACTGGAAGGTCTCATCTTACATCCAGGCCTCCTGGCTCATTAAGACTGTAAAGTACTACTGTAGAATTGCAACTTCCATTCTTTTAAATGGGTGAAAATGTTAATATAACAATATATGATATATAAACCTTAAGTGAAAAAATGAGCTATTACAGATATCTGAAGGATGTAGTTTTCTTTTTTAAATTAATCAGAAACCCCACTTCTATTGTATTGTTTCACACATGCTCTATATAAATGGAAATGTTGATTTTTTAATGATAGATTGTATATGCAGGCTATTTGTTCCATTGTACAAATCAACTCTAGGCTCATTCACTGTCCTAGTTTATATTTAAAAAAAAAAAGTAAAGACACAGTATTCCCTTTTTAAACTAAGAGAGTTGTTGAGAAACAAGTGGAATGGGGAACCATAAATGGCCCACAGACACTATGTTCCTCAGGCCAAGTGCTGTTACTGGAGTGCTCTCAGAAACCCCCTGCTTCCATCCTGGCTCTGCTGCCAGGCAGGTCAGAGCCTTCGGTTCTCCCATCTTCCAGAGAGCCTGCTGTATACAAGTGAGGGTGTCCAGTGCTGCTCTTCCTGAGTCCAGTTCTTCCACAGCAACTAGCCTGTAGTTTGTGTCTGACATTCTTCACTATTTGTTGTTTACATCCTGTGGCATCTGACTTCCCCACTTCCCCTTCCCAGTTGTGTTCACATGTGTAGTCTCTTCCTCTTAGGATGTCTCCCTCCAGGGCCCTGAGGCTGCCTGCCCCACACCCCTGTGCCTCCAGGCCCTAGTCTCTGCTGTGCTGAGAAGACCACAGGAAGCAGCGGAAGGGCAGGAGGAGCTGGGGCTGTCACCAGAGGAGGGTGCTCTCCATTGTGCACAAAGCTGGGTCTATAACACTGCGAAAAGCTTTGAAGAATTCTGTTTCCTTCACATGAGTCTCTGTAATGCTTTATAGTTGTTGTTGCTCACAGGTTTTTTTTTTTTTTTTCAATCTTAAAGTTCTGGTAATGAGTGGTGTTTATTTTGGTTTGTTTTTTCTAATTTTCTGTAGCTGTCTTTTCTTCCTCTTTACCCTGTCCATGTCTCTTCCACTATGCACAGATTAAACTTCACCTACAGACTTCTTAATATGATCTGTGGAGAATGTACAGAGTTTAAACACATAAATAAACACTTTAACTTCCACTGAGACACCTCGCTCTGTTGGCATTGCCGGTGCTGACGTTTACTGGTCCTGCCCTCAGGGATGGTGGGTGCCTGCTGCCCCAGAGGATCACTGGCTGTACACACAGACTGGGCACAGCAGCCTAAGTGAGTCTTCATCATTCAAGTCCAAGTTCCCTTTCCTTTCAGAAACAAAGGGAAGTCTGCTGAGGGCATTTATACTAGAAAATTGAAATTCGACTATCAGAACCCAGTTGATAGGAGATTTTTTTTTTTTTTTTACTGCTCCTGGAAATGAAGAGCTGCTGAACTTCAGAGCAGTGTTTGCAGCCTCCATCTCCAAGTTGCTTAAATAGCCAGCCCGAGAGCCATCTTGAAGGGATGTGGGGTGTGTTTTTGAATGGGATGTCACTGCATATAGGATTTCACCTGTAGCAGTTCTTACTGAGTCCTTTTTTGAATTTCTATTCTTAGCAGAACTAGGGATTGATTGCAGACTTGTACACGAGGCAAGTGTTTGCCACTGAGCTACATCCCTGGCAGTTTAGTGCCACCTTAGGCACTGTGGCCTGCTCACTAAGTTGCTTGTTTGTTTTTGTGGTACTTAAGGTTGAATCCAGGCCTTTGCACCAAGCTACATTGCCAACCCTTCTTCAAAAGTAAGTTTTATTTCTGAGATGAACCTCAGTCACTCAAGACTGAGCTCAGACTGGTGTGTACTTCCTCCCTCAGCCTCCCCAACTGCTGAATTTACATGCTAGTGGGGCCATGCCCAGCTCATTCTAATAGTTAGCTACAAGGGTCTTGTTGAGATGGAGGGAGGGAGGGTGTCCAAGCCAGCTGGAGATGGCTGGCTCTTCACTTCCCCGTTTGCCTCTGCCTCCTGTTTGCTTGCTTGAAGTTGCTGCTGAAAACATCAAGAAGGTGGAACTTTAAAGCCATTCTGCCAGAGTGCTGTATGCGGTGCTGTCACTTTGCTGACACTCCCCTGGAAAACAGCTCTAGGGTTCATGATCTGACTGCATATGTGGCAGGCCCACCACAGTGCCTGCCAGCTGCCTTGCAGCCAAGCCTGCTTTCATTTCCCTTACTAAAGGTACAGTGTGGGCTCCCACCCTCCATCCTGGAGGATGGCAGGCCATCTCCCATGCCAGCTCAGCTGAGGACAGGGGACTGGACCCTGCACTCCTGTTCAGAGCTGGTGTAATTGTGATTTTGGCTTACCTACTACACTGCTGGGGCTTGGGGACTGGGGATAGGTCAGCATGTACAAGGCTGAGTAGCTGGGGCTTGTGGGACTTCACCCTGCCCATTTTGCTTTGCACCCAGCAGATCTGGTTCTCCTTACACTGTGAGGTGGATGTTCATATATGGCAGCCATATGAAGATTTAAAAAAAAAAGAATTTGAGACAGCTTCGGACTGGCCTTAAACTCATTCTGGGGCCCAGAACTCAGCAATTCTACCTTGGCTTCCTGAGGGTAGAGATATATCGGCTAGCACCACATCTTCCTATGGAGTAAATACAAGGAAACACCTAGGGAAGGTTAAGGCAAGAACCACTGCAGCCTAACCCAGACCTGGCTGCATTCTGCACCTGGTAGCACAGCCCCCTCCTGAGAAACTGACTCCCGGTTTCTGCTCTGACTCAGCCTTGACCTCGGGAATGTGGCCCTACCCACCCAGGTGCAAAGGTCCACTCCAACCTGCCTGTCTGCCGATCGGCTCTCCACTGATAGCACAGCCAGCCCAGGTGTCCCTGATCTGCTCTGGTTTCAGTTGCTATGACAACTGATATTCTTAATTTCAGAGACCCAGATTTTGACACAAGGAGTCTCCAAGATTTGGGGGACCTGACAGCCTCCTCTCACAGGAATGTACTGTCCTCCTTCCCCCTTGAGGAGGGAATCAGGAACAAACAAAACCGAGGAAGAAGCAGAAGGGCCCTTGGCTCAGAGCTCAGGCCTAAGAGAACATAGCAAGCAGCTAGCAGACCCTGAGCCCTCAGCTGTGGGTTCTGGGCCCTTTGACAAAGCAGAGACTAGCAGCTGGCCTTATCTCTGCAGTGAGAGAGGTCCTCTGTCCCATCTTCTGCAAGTTCTTAGAGACTGATGGAGAATTAGTGGCATAAAAGATTTTCCCTAGAATCTTTTTTTTTTTGGCGGAACTGGGATTGAACTCAGACCCTTGTGCTTGTCAGCCAAGCACTTATTCTACTGAACTATCTCCCCAGCCCCTTTACTCGTATTTTAAAAATGTTTGTACATGTTTGCTGTACAAGGGATCACACCATGTGGAGTTGGTGCAGGGCACAACACATGTTAACATCCCTTGCTACCTTCCCTCCCTCTTGGGCAGGGCTTCTGGAGTTCTGCAGCCAAGGATGCCAAAATCTGGTTGAACTTAAAATTTTGTAAAATCAGTATCTCTTCCTGACTAGAGCAATGCTAGTCAGCACAACACTTTTCATAGATAACATGTATATATTGCTGTTTTTTAAATTTTTATTTTATTAGTACACATTTGTGGTGCAATATTAATGGTTACATTCATCATGGGGTGTTGGTAGACATGCATGAATCTTACTTGTTTGTACATCCCCTTCCCCAACCCTCCATTCCTCCTTAGTTATGAAAACTATTTGTTGTTCTCTAGTCGCTGAGCGAGTCCCTGGGCTGAGCGAGTCTCTGGGCTCCACAACCACGCAGTTCCTCTCCCACTTACTGTTCTGATCGTCATGATGGATCTGAGCACTGCTGGGCAGATCCTGCCCAAGTGCCCCACCAATGATGTCTGATTTGTTTCCAGGATGGAAACACAGAGATGAGATGTCCTCGTAATGAAAGTTCATGCCTCAGTGTTCCTTAGCTCCGCTGATGCTGACTGTGGTCATCTGGCTGAGGGGTATTGTCATTTAATCCTGCTCTTCTCCCCTCCTCACCCCCACTTAATTGTGTCCACTGTATACAGCCACTGCCTACAGAATAGGGCTAAGCACTCCTTGTGGGCCAGAGTTAAGCCCTGCTCTATTTTGCTACACTACTTTGAGGAGGGACTCTCCTTCCTCAGCACCCCATGTGCTGGGCTTATAGGCATGCACCACCCCCATCTCTTACTATTTTTAAAATTGTATTTTGCCACTTTGATAGTAGAGCAATTAAACTGGGCTTGGTGGTACACACCTATAATCCCAGTGCTCTCAGAAGCTAAGGCAGGAATCCAAAGTTCAACCCTGGGCAGTTTAATGATTTAGCAAGACCCTGTCTCAAGATTAAAAGTAAGGTTGGGAATGTAGTGTAACAGCCCTGAGTACTCAAAAAAAAAAAACCGTATTTAGTCTAAGATCAGTTAGTTGTAGTACTGTACTTAAGAGTTGTCAAAATTGAGAGTCCAAGGTTGGGTGTGCCAAAACAGAGGGAGACAGGTTGTGCAGTGTATGAAGTACAATAAAAAATATGGTGATAAAAGGCCAGCGAGATAGCTCAGCAGACTAGTGTACCTGCTTAGGCAACACAAGGGCTGCAGTTCGATCCCTGGCGTGGATCCCTAGCGCCACGTGCCTCGCCAGCCCTGCCCCCAGGCAGGCTGAGCCGGACTGAGTCCTGGTATGGTGGCGCATGCCTGTGATCCCAGCACCAAGGAGGCTGAGAGCAGGAGGAATGCCACAAGTCCAAGTCACATAGTAAGACCTTGCAACAACCGAATACATTAAAAAATAATAATATGGTGAATGATTAGTGTAAAAAAATATAACAAAGAATAGCCTTGCTGCAGATATACCGCAAAATATTTCCCATGACCCTCAAACACCTTGCCACTTTTTGGAGCAGTTCTAGAAACTGTCATGAGTGCTGCCTTGTGTTCTCCTGGCTACCTCAATAGCCTGACTCATTCAAGGCATGTAGTTTTCATTGTCATACTGACAGGGTCCTTTGGGCCAGCCCTGAACCCTCCTTGCAAGTTCCCTCAGATGATCCACATTCCTGGCTTCTCTATATAATTGGGGTTGTTTGCACTGCACCTTGGGCTTCACATATCTCCACACACCAAGCTCCCAGGGGCACACTGCCTGGCCTCCGGGCCTTCTGAAATCTGAGTGGCAGCCACCTTGATGTGTGTGGTGAGTGGAAGTGAGAGTGGCATAGACACTGAGAGGGGTCCGAGTTACACAAGCCCCATGATCCCATGACAACTCTTGACACCTCATATGCTGCCAGGAGACAAGCAGCACACACAGCAGGCTGCACTGAGGCTGATTCCAGACCTGGGTGGGGTGAAGCAATGTGACTTAAAATTGCATCCCGCTACTCAGAACAGAATGCAACTTAAAACTTACTGTTTGCTCCTAGAATTTTCCATTTAATATTTTTGAGTATAGCCAAGGGTAATTGAAACCGCAGAAAGTAAAACTGGATAAACAGATCCTACTGTAAGGACAAATCCACAGTTGTGTAATTTGAACTTTTGTTTTTGAGGCAGGGTTTCACTATGTATCACAGGCTGGCCTTGAATTTATGGTGATCCTCCTGCCTCAGCCTCCCAAGTGCTGGGTTATAGGTGTGCACTACCAGGGCCCATGTCACTGAACCGTTAAGGGTCAGCCTCATCATATTAGCAGTTAACTTCACCGAAGTGCTGGCAAATGAGTCACTGGCTTTGATTGCATTGAAGACCACGTGAACCCCCAATGGTACCATGAGTTGGGGAGTAGACTGGGCCATAGCCACCCGGCCAACGTGAAAGGGGGATGAGTGTGGTATGAACTGGTGGTATGAACAGGCTAGGGAGGTCAGGGAATCACAACATCTGGTAAGCAGCCCAGAAGGGCATTTCCAGAGATTCTCTCCCACATTCCAGTTGTGAAAACACCTGAGAAGACAGGCCATTGCTGATTACTGGGTTCAGGCCATGGTCCCTTGGGCCTGCAGTACACAGAACAGTGAAGCAGGAGCTCAAGACAGGCGAGACCTATTTATTTCCTGCAGCTGGGGAGCACAGAGGCAAGAAGGGGCCGGCATCATGACATCCTGATCAGAGCAGGCTTCAGGAACTTCAGTAACCCCCACTAGGTCTTACCTCTTAAAGTTCCACTACTTTGGGCCCTCGAGATAGCTCTCAGGCCCTACGCTTGCCTAGTGAGATTTGATGCCCACATGCCACACCAGCCCCACCCGTGGGCATGCTGAGCTGGCCATTCCAGGTATGGTGGCACACACTTGGCAGTCCCAGTGCTGGGTAAGCTGAAAACAGGATCACTGCAAGTTTGAGCTGCATAATGAGACCCTGTGCCAAATACATAATAACTATATTTTTTTAAAAAGTTCCACCACCTTGCCGTCCTAGGCCAACCAACAAGCGTTGAAAGCCCCATGAGGGACATTCAAGATCCCAATGACACAGGCCAGGTGTGGTGGCACACAGCCACACTTGGAAGGCTAAAGCAGGAGGATGCAGTGAGTTTGAGGCCAGCCTAGGCTACACAGTGAGATTGTGCCCCAACCCTCAAAGATTGTAACCATGGCAACAGAGCATCTGCATTTGGTTTCTGCACATTCATTATCTTTCCAGCAGCCTTCCCATATTGGGTGAATTCCCATCACATAAATCCTGCCTCTGTAAAGCAGGAACCAAAAGGCCAATTTGGTCCTCACTTGTAGAGGAGTGGGAGGTTAGATCTAATGAGATGTGCTCACCAGAGTCTTAACAATCCCAGCACCTAGGAGGCTGAGGCAGGAGGATGGCCACAAGTTTGAGGCCAGGTTGGACTGCATAAGGAGCTTAAGCCTAGAAAATACAGCAAGACTGCATCTCACACAGCCCCCCAAGGAGAAACAAAAATAAATAAATAAATAAATAAAAGGACATGGGCACTCAGGCAACCTTTCTGTTAGGGTGGCAAAGAAGAGGCCTGCAGCTTTTGTGGCAGCAGTGGCCACAGTGTTAAGGCCTGGTCCCATGGGATGAGGCATGGTGTCCCTGTGATGCGGCTGGGACCACACTCCTGGCTTTGTCTCATCCTCTGTCCAGCAGCCTGGCCACTGTGAGCCTCTAAGAATCTTCTGATGCACAGCTGGCCTCCCGGTTAGCTAGAGTACCCTGGCTTTTAATTGGAAAGTTGACAAAAACTCCATTAAGGATAAATTCACTGAGCTCTACTGGGAAAATTGTATCTGCTGCTTTCATTTAATAAAGGAGAAAGAAAGGGCTTTTAAATGGGAGATGAGAACAAGAGTCTCAGTGAAGAAAAAACATGTACAGATGCAAGACAGAGTAAGTCAGTACCTTAGAGTCCTAAGTTAGAAGTGGAACTGTCAGTATGAACATATTTTCTCTTTCAGAATTTCTTAGTTTTTCCAGATGTGGTGGAGCAAGCCCATAATCCTAGAATTCAGGTGGCTGAAGCAGGAGGATTACCTTGAGGCTAGCCTGAGCTACATGGTGAATTCAAGGCCAACTTAGACTACATTGCAAGACTCAAAAAATAAAAACAGAAACAAAGGGTCCAGGGAGATGGCTCAGTGGAATAAGCACTTCCTTGGCAAGTGCAAGGGCCTGAGATCAATCCCCGGTTCTGCCAAAAAAAAAAAATCCTCAGTTTTTAGGATGATGAAAGTACCTCAGTGCTAGAGCACTTGCCTAGCATTTGTGAAGTCTTGGGTTTAATACCCAGCCCTGAAAAAAAAAAAAAATCCTAGTTTCTTTTTTCTTTTCTTTCTTTCTTTCTTTCTTTCTTTCTTTCTTTCTTTCTTTCTTTCTTTCTTTCTTTCTTTCTTTTCTTTCTTTCTTTTTCTTTTTTCTTTTTCTTTCTTCTTTCTTTCTTTCTTTCTTTCTTTTTTTTCCTTTCCTTTCCTTTCCTTTCCTTTCCTTTCCTTTCCTTTTTCTGTATTTAGGACAGGGTGCACAGGGTCTCACTATGTAGTTCAGACTCTTAGTGTTTCTCCTTTTTTCAGCCCCCCAAGTGCTGGGATTACAGGCATGCGCCACCATGGCCAGTCTCAATCACCATCTCAGTGGGCCCTGCAGGGGACTGAACCCAGCTGCTGCACAAAAATCCTAGTTTCTGTATCAGAAGAGCCAGAAACAATGTCCCAATAATGAATATCTCTTCAGTGTGGAATATAGCCTTGAAATCTCTTTATTCACTAAATGACACATTTTTTGAAGAAATGTGTGAGAGCATTGTACAAGCTAAGCCTGCTATAATACTAAAAACCAAAAAAACACTGATCAAAACACTAGGTTTGGGGTCAGGCACAGTGGCACACACCTGTAATCCCAGTACTTAGGAGGCTGAGGCAAGAATGTTTCCTCAAGTTTAAGGCCAGCTGGACTACATAGCAAGGCTAGCAAGGCTCTATCTAAAAAAAAAAAAAAAAAAAAGACTAGGGTTGGGTCAAAGTCTCACTACACAGATTGAACTCAGAGTGATCCTCCTATTTTTTAGCTTCCCAAATGCTGGGATTACAGGGGCGTTTCAATTGTTGTCTAAATGCACCCTAGGGGAGGGCAAGGCCAGCACCAAAGGCTGAGGAATCGAACCCCTGCCCCTGCCTGCCTAAGCAGGCACATTAATGCACTGAGCTATTTGGCCAGCCCAGAAAGGACAATTTTGAACATCAACAACTGATAAAGGCCAGCCAAATAGCTCAGCAGATTAAAGCACCTGCTTAAGTAGAGCACAGAGGCCAGGGTTCATCCCTGGTGTGCCGTGCCGGCCCTGCCCCTGGGGCACACTGAGATGGCAAGTGAGACTGGATGTGTTGTCTACCTGTAATCCCAGCTCTGGGAGTTTGAACACAAGTGGATCACTATGAGTTCAATCTATAGTGAGACCCTGCAGACTTACTAAACGATAAAAAAAAAAAATCAAAAAACATGCTTAAATCCCACAGTTCGTAACAAGATGAAAGCAAACAAAGCCAGTTGGCATGGGGCCGGGGAGATGGCTCAGTGTAATAAGCACTTCCCTGGCAAGCACAAGAGCCTGAGTTCAATCCCCGTTTCCACCCCCCCAAAAAGAAAGAAAGAAAGAAAAAAAGCCAACTGGCATCCTATAGTCTGGCTACAGTTTGAATAAGAAATGCTCCCTGCAGGCCCCATGTGAAAGGCTGGGTCTTTAATTTCATGCTACTAGCATAAGCGGTGGCAGGAGTCCTGTCATTTTTGGCATGGGGCCTGAAAGGGTGTTGCAGGGCCCTGGTCTCTTGCTCATGACTGGCCATGGGAAGCAACCTCACCTCACCATGCACCCCAGCGAGGCTGATCTGCCTCAGCACAGACCCAAAGCAATGGAGCCAATCAACACACACTGAAACTTCTGAGTTGAGTATCTGGATTATTTTGTGATTGATGCCTTAGTAAGATGTTAGAGCATTAACTATTGAGAACCAGCTGAACAATAAAGACTTGGGCATTTATCCTTCCTTTCCTTAACAGGCAAACAAAGGAATACTAAGAAATTTCACTTTCTAGAAGAACTCATGCATAATGAACTGAGATTTCGAGACAAGCTTATACTATGAAACAACCAGATAAGTTCTTTTGTTGAAAAACACACTGTCCTCAGTGAGGCACTTTCCCTCCAGAAGGAAATCCCATGATGAAGATTTCAGGCACAATTTTCAGAGGATACAAAACACTGGGTGGCCACCAGAGACTGCTGAGAGAATCCAATCAGCAAAATTGTAACTGCGGGAGTCTACTGAACAGTGCATTTATTGAAGACTGGGAATCTTCAGTAAATACTTTGTAAAGGAGGACAAGAAAAGATGAAGTGGAATGATAGAGGTTAAAATAACTAAATGACATTCCAGACACAACAAACAAGCAGTAGGGGACGGCTGGAGCTAGAGCTCAGTGGTAGAGCCCATGTCTAGCATTTCTGAAGCTCTAGGTTCAATCCCCAGGATGAAAACAAACACACAAAGAAACTAATGCATACATTAGTGTGTACAGAATGAGAATAAATATAATAAAGCTATATTTTTAAAATAAAGGCAACACAAGTCAGGATAGTGGTTTCTCTTAGGGGAACAGGAGTAGCCATTGCTTTGAGGGCAGACACAGGCAGGGCTTGGCAGACAGGGTAAGATTTGCAAGATTCTTCAGGCTAAGTATCTCTAATCCAAAGTCTAATAAAATTTTTTGGACACCCATATGATGTATCAAGTGGAAAAGCCCACATGTGGAACAGTCTCTTTATCCCTTTCCTTGTTTGCTGGGACAGAACACTGACACCCACAATGTCAAAATAAAGGACAGCTTTATTTTGGCTCATATTTTAAGGTTTCTCTCCATGCATGGTCAGCCTGATCCAGTGAGCAGTGGCATAGCTGAAGAGTTCATTTGGGGTCAGCTGCTCGCCTAGGGCATGGGACACAGAGAATCAAGGGAGGACCTAGGACCAAGATAGACCACCCCAGTAACTCACCTCTTTTTCCAGGCCCACTTAACAGCCTTCCAGCTATACACCCCAAATTCCAATTTCAAGAGGCTTTGGGGGCCATTTGTGACGTAAGCCATGACTAATTAGTTACAGTTAAGACACTGGGGTGCCAGGCGTGGTGGCACAGGCCTGTAATCCCAGCACTGGGGAGGCTGAGGCAGGAGGATTGTTGTGAGTTCGAGACCAGCTTGAGCTACAAAGTGAGCTTAAGGCCACTTAAGCTGCATAGTGAGACCCTGTCTCAAAAAGCCAAAAAAAAAAAGACACAGGGGTACTGAGGATAATGTATCTGAGATGACCTTCAAGCTAGGCTTGGTGGCACATACCTGTAATCCCAGTCTACAATACCGAAAACCATTCTAGAGGAGAGCTGATGGATCAGTGATTTTCATGTACATTTGAGTGGGAGAGGCAAAGGAACTGTCCACGATGCCTTTCTAGAACTAACGACTGAATGGATGTGGACATTTTACAGAGAGGGCTGAATTGAAGGAACACAAAGCGAGATGGCACTTTTGGAGCTCCAACCTGCTATTCTGCTATGGTCCAAGTGACTCACTGAGTCCCAAACAAAGAGTCCAGCTTCGTCTTTTATCTCCTAGAGCTAGCCATGGGTCTCATCCACAGAAGGCGTTCGTGTGAATACAAGGGGTAGGCAACACCTCTCCTACAAGTGCAGATGGAGAGAAGTGCCCATCCTCAGTCTTCCTATGGTCACTGTGTCCAGTGAGGGAGCAGTGTTGGTGTGTGTTACACTATGAAAGACGTCTGGTTTCCTCTTTATAAGATGCTGATCTGCTTTTGTTTCTACTTTGCAAGTGAGTAGCACCAGCTACTAACCTTTAACTTCAAGGGGTCGTCCCCAGTTCTGCCGTGTTACAACACTGTGATTATTGGAAAGATGAGCATTTAATTTCCCTTCTGTGTGGCAGGGAAATCTGAGTACCTGGAGCCTGGTGTACTGGACTATATGGTGCCTGGAGGTTTGGGGAAAAGAGATTGTCTTCACCTGCAGGTGTTTTACACATGGTTTAGCTGAACTTGGATGTCTTGGGAAGAACAGAGAGGGGCTGTGGTGAGACACTGTCATCAAGCAGGGGCCATGCAGGGAAAGCAACTATGATAATGATCCTAAGCAATTACTTAGGATGCATTACTTAGAAAATGCATTGTTTTCAGTGCCATGGAGCACTTTCCATAGCAGGGTTAGGGACGCTGGGCACAGAAGCAAGTGTGCTAATGTTTGCTACAAAGGCTCCTTCTTCGGTTCACTCTGAACTCCAAACACCTCTTGCTGTTTGTTTACTTTGCCTCCGCAAAGAACAGCGAGGTGCCCAGAGGCCTGGCACAATTTGCTCCCCTGGGTTGGTTCCCTGGTTCTCACCATCTTGGACAGTCACAGAGCCCTGGTGATTTTAAACCTGGACTCTCTCTGCACATGCCGGCCCATCCACTTCCAAGAAATCTCTGGTTTCCACCAGGTCATTTAGCCTGTGGGTGCTGTTCACAGGTACACCTTTTTGTGGTTCTGGCTCCTAGGATATGCAGGCTGTGTGAGGGACTCCCAGGGACATGGGTGTGACTTTCCCAACAGGCAGAGTCCTCTAGGAAATCTAGGGAGGGAGGGGAAATGGCAGGTGGTGAAGTTTGGCTAATTTGATCACGTGTCATCCGGTATAGGAGAACAATGGCATGAGCCTCAGGCTGACATCTGGATCAGAGCTGAATTTGCCATGTGTCGTTTTTGTTTTGTTTTTTGTTTTTTCCTTGTTGCAGGCAAAACCCCTACCCCTGAGCAACTTTCCCAGCTGTCTTGAGGCAGAAGATCAGGGCATTGCCAGCTGGCTGGACAATGAGTATGACCTGTCAATCATGGAGACCCAGGACACACGCTCAGAAAAACAGTTTCTGCCCCTGGGACCAATCAGAAAGTGCCATCTTCAGGTCTTCTCACACAAAATCAAGCAGGTTTTTGATGGGACAGATGAGATCTGATGTCATAATGGAGCATATAAAAGGGAGCTACTGTGCCCTTCAGCGGTTTCCTCTCACTGTGCAGAACATACTTCTTGCCGGGCGTGGTGGCGCATGCCTGTAATCCCAGCACTCGGGAGGCTGAGGCAGGAGGATTGTTGTCAGTTCGAGACCAGCCTGAGCTACAAAGTGAGCTCAAGGCCAGCCTGAACTGCACAATGAGACCCTGTCTCAAAAAAGACAAAAAAAAAAAAAAAAAAAAAAAAAAAAAAAAAAAGAACATACTTCTTTTTCCTATTATTTATTTATGGAACCAGGGATTGAACTCAGGCCCTTGTGCTTGCCAGGGAAGTGCTTATTCCACTGAACCATCTCTCCAGCCCCTTCCTATCTTTAATAAATGTAAAACTTAAAAAAAAAATGGATGTAAAACTTATCTACTTTTTATTTTAGAGAGAATAAAACACAATAAAATAATATAGCATTTCAAAACAAGATGATAAGAAATTAACAATGGTTTTTGTATTGCATATTGTTATTTTCAAAGTAGTTGCTCAGAGCCCATCTACTGTTTGCATGTTTCTTGACCAATTCTTTGTTCAGGAAACAAAAATCTAGGAAGACTCTCTAGAAGGAGCCTATAGTACCCCAAGAACATTTGTCCATATTCTTCAGATTGTCTTGGACTTTTTCACTGGAAATTTAGTAACAAAAACACTTACCTCACATATAGTTTGATGAGGGTTAAAATAAATGGTTTAGGAGCCAGCAAGATAGCTCAGCAGCTTAAAATGCCTGTTTAGGGAAGCTTAGGCAAGCGCAGGGACCACGGTTTGATCCCCAGCACCATATGCCATGCCAGCTCTGCCCCCAGGATGGGCTGAGCCGGCCACAAAAATAAGTAAATAAAAAAATAATAAATGGTTTATGGAAATAGCATGTAGTTATGCATTTCCCTTTGTCCAGGAGGCACATTGGTGCATAGAAAAGCATACGGGAGGGTTGTGGGAGCATACATAGAACACACTTGTACCCAACCTGACACAGTGAGTGTAGGGAACAGTGTTGGCTGGGCTCTTTTCTTCCTCTGGGCCACAGTGAGTCATTGCTTGTGCATTGCATCAAATGATCATATGGGTGCTTTCTACTGGCAAGACACTTAACTGTAGGAAATAGATGATGCACACCAGTAACCTGCCATTCTTGGAGGCTGAGGCAGGAGGACTTCAAAGACCCTGGGTTTAATGTCTTGTACCATGAAGTAGAAGCAAAAGAAGAAGAGGAGGAGGAGGAGGAAGAGGAAATGGAAGAAAAGGAGGAAGAAAAGGAGGAAGAGGAAGAAAAGAAAGAGGAAGAAGAAGAGGAGGATGAGGAGGAGGAGGAAGAAGAGAAGAAGGGAGAATAGGGGGGGAGGAGGAGGGGAGAAGCCACAGCAGCAGCAGCTACTCCAGAAACCTGAACCCTAACAAGAGGCACTCCTTTTATTGTAGAACAACACGTTTAACTGCCATGAGTGCCAGCTTGCTTATGTTATGATGGATCTGGTTGTTTCATGTTGTGAGACATTCACTGATTGAAAGGTGTTGGGCCATTATTAACCCAAAGTACTAGGAAAGTTTTTTCTTTTTTCTTTTTCTTTTCTTTCTTTCTTTTTTTTTTTGTCTTTTTGAGACAGGGTCTCACTATGCTGTTCAGGCTGGCCTTAAGTTCACTTTGTAGCTCAGGCTGGTCTCAAACTCACAACAATCCTCCTGCCTCAGCCTCCCGAGTGCTGGGATTACAGGCCTGCGCCACCACGCCTGGCAGGAAATTATTTTTTTATACTTTCTCTTTGGCTTTGGAGGACTTCATGTGCTGGAAAGTGGATTGTCACAAGTTTAAAGCCAGCCTGGGACACATAGTGAGTTCAAGACCAGCCTAGACTACATAGGAAGACCCTGTCTCAAAAAGAAAAAAGACAACCTTAACTAACCTTGATTTTGGCTACCACTTAGAAGTTGGATGAATGCGTATAGATGTTATCTTTTACCTTTATAATACAGTTTTCTAAATGAGTTGGTTCTATTCCACGTGTTTATGAACTCTTTGGCAAGGGGGGAAAAAGTTTCCCCATACTTTTTTTTGGGTTTTTTTTTTTTTTTTTTTTTTTTGTCTTTTTCCTATTTTTTTGGTGCAGGGTCTCACTATGCATGCAGCCCACATTCATAGTGATCTTCCTGCTTTTTGCCTCCCATGTGCTGGGATGACAGGCGCGCGCCACCGCGCCCCGATTGCATGGGGCCGACGCGGCTGGGGGAACCAAAGATCGAACACTGGTCCCTGCGCTTTCCTAAGCAAGCGCTTAGTCCGCTGAGCTATACCGCCGGCCCTTCCCCATACTTTTAAAGTTATAATAATTTTTTAAAAACAGATGAGCATAGTGGTTGCTGTGATTTGGGGATTTACAAGGTGAACAATATAGTACAGGACGTTTTATAATAGTATTTTATAATGAATCACTGAAGAATCACATAAGTGCAGGAAATCTAACCACACATTAAATACTAAATAATCCAGCTGAGGAATGCCTCCCACCAGTCCAACTGGAGGCCTAGGGCCCAAGCAAAGCCTCATGCAGGCCCACTTCATGGATCTGTGCTGCAGAGGCCCAAAGTTCAGTGGTGGAAGCTAGGAAGTCTATGTCAGTGGGATGAAGGATCTGTACTAGCAGGCTGAGGGATCTGAACTGGAGCCATGAAGCAATGCTTAAGGTAAGCACCAGAGCTCCCCCAAAAGTACCACAACCATCCTCAGCAACAGTGAGCTCCTGAGCTGCTCCAGCAATGAGGAAAGCCCAGTTCTCATCAGAAAGCCAATCTGACAAATTTCAAGAGGCTGAGCAGTGTACCATCTTCCCCTCCAGAGCCAGGAATCAATGCTCAGGATGAGGACCCAAGCTTCTCCAAAGTTCATCAGGAAAGCCAGCACGACAAGGTCCTCCAGCAGAATAGCTCAAGAGCACTAGCAGTCCATTTTCAGCAGCTTCTCCTGTTCTGCCTTTATGCTGCTGGCAACAACCCTCAGGCAGGCCTCCCACATTCCATACCATGCTAGTTCAATTAGCTGGTGTAGCAAGTTGACCACCAGTTAGCTGTCCACCACAGTGATGTACATCTATAGGTCCATTAATCATCAAGCTGAGGGAGGAGGATTGCAGTGAGTTCAAGGCCGGCCTGTACTGCATAGTGAATCTAAAAAAGAAGGAAAGAAAAGAAAACTCTGTCCGTCCATGAGTCTAATGGACTACAGTGAGAAGAGATCTTGCTGCTGTGGCCAAATGATACAGTGTAAGTGACTTGGGGAATGTTAAGCCCATGAGAGTTTGTGGTGTTTGTTACTGCCTCAAATCTAGACTGACATAGCTTAGTCTGCTACTTCTCCTGTGAGATTTTTCCTTTCCTCACAGCCAGAACTAGATATGTTTGTATTACTATTAATGGAATGTATTACTTTGCATTTCTACCTCACTGAGCTGTACCCTTAGAGCCTAGTACAATAACTTGTCTCAATTTTTTTTTTTAATTTATTTGGTAGAACTGGAAATCAAAGTCAGGCCCTTGAGTTGCCAGGGAAGCACTTATTATTCCACTGAGCCATCTCCCCAGCCCCTTGTGTCAATTTAATAAATGAGAAAATGATAGTGAGATTCAACTTCTCACATTCGTCCAACTTCTAAGAGGTAGCCAGCATCAAGTTTAGTTAAGGTTGTCTTTTCTTTTTGAGACAGGGTCTTGAAAGGGTCTAGGTAGTCCAGGCTTGTCTTGAACTCATGGTGTGGCCCAGGCTGGCCTCAAACTTGTGATAATCCTCCTGCCTCAGTCTCTCAAATGCTGGGTTTACAGGCATGTGCCACCATGCCCAACAGTTAAAGTTGTCTTAATTATAGAATAATTATAATTTAATTCTTGAGAAGGATTTTTTTTTTGGTCGTCTCAGGCTGCCTTAAGGGCAGGTCTGGTAAGGCATGTGGAGCTGGGGATTGAACTGCAGAATCCTGTGCCTGACTGCATTTGCATGAGCAGCACTTAAATAACTGAGCCACCTGGCAGACCCCATTTAATTTAATTCTTCCATGTAACAACAAGGACTTGTAATCTATCAAGGGGAAAACTGCTCCCAAATAACATTTCTGGATGAACTCCCACTTTGTCCACTCAAATGATGTTGAATTTGTCTTCTTCAGTAGCTTTTGGGTTACTTCCCTGGGTCCACCACTATTACTCACTATCTCTCTTTTTGAAAAGATGAATGGAAACTCTCTTTAGATGGTACATGCTATTACAGCATGGCCTCTCACACTGCAAAGCCTTAGCTCACAGGTGACTGAGCTCTCAGTGAGACTACCCCTGGTTAACTGTATTTATTGATGCTGCAGAAGTTGACAGCATAAGTGAACTCAAGGAAGTCAGGTGGCTCTCTGGTGACAGGACAGCCAGTTCCCAGCCAGTACTCATATGGGGCACGTGGCAGCTGATTCATATAAGACACTTTTAATTCTGACCTGGAGCAGCACTGGCTTCAGCAGCACATGTACTAATTCTGATCTGGAGCAATAGAGTAGTATGGGCTACTTTAGAAGTACTGTGGCTGTGGGTCGAATGACAAAAGCAGGAAAGGCCCTCCTACCATACCGGAGACCTTCATTGCTTCCAATTTCAAGCAGAGGAACATGGGAAATAGGAACTGCTTGCATATATATATATATATATATATATATATATATATATATATATATTACAAGGTCTAAATGCATATGTATTTTGTACAGGGTCTATAGGGTCTCACTACACAGATCAGACTCATAATGATCCTCCCATTTCCAGCCTCCCAAGCACTTGGATTATAGGCACACACCATCATGCCCAGTATTTTTGTTGTTGTTGTTCGTTTGGCGGAACCCAGGATTGAACTCAGGCCCTTGCACTTGCCAGGGAAGCGCTTATTCCACTGAGCCATCTCCCTGGCCTCCTGGGGACTGAATCAGAAGCCTTCATAGTAAGCTACATCCTCAACCCCCTTTTTAAATTTTAGTTTTTATTTTGAGACAGGGTCTTTATTATGTCACTAAACTATCCAGGCTGGGCTTGAACTTTCAACCTGCCTGACTCAGCCTCCCAGAGTGCTAGGATCACAGGTGTGTACCCCACACACAGCTAAATTTATTTTTTAAAGGCTGAGGATGTACTCCAGCAGTAGATGGCTTGCCTGGCATGTGTGAGGTCCTGTGTTCTATACTCAGCACCATGCCTCCCACGTCTGATACATAAAAAGACAAAAATTGTGCTAGGGAGATAGCTCAGTGGAGTAAGTTCTTGCCTGGCAAGTGCAAGGTCTTGAGTTTGATCCCTCATACATACCACAAAAAAAAAAAAAAAAAAAAAAAAAAACCCAAAAATTAAACATGTCTAATGATCACTGTGTGGTGTTTTGATATAGGCACACATTGTGTGACACTTACATTGACAGTCTCCTTGATTATTTATGGTGATGACAGCGATTCTGTCTCAGAACAGAACACGGCAATTGGTACTCCTTGCCCCCTGGGTGCAGTGATGCGTGTCTCCTTCCTTGGCTGATATACCTTTGACTAGAGCTGTTATTTGGCCGAGTCTAACATCAATAGAAGGCTGGAGAGATAGCTTGGCAGCATAAGCACCTGCCTGGCAAGCACAAGGTCCTGAGTTCAGTCCCCAGTACTGCATGATGGTGCTGACACCAGAACCCCCAGTACGGGTACACCTGCAATCCCAGCACTGGGGAGGCTGAGACAGGAGGACCACTATGAATTGTGAAGCGAGACCCTGACTTTAGTAGGACATGCCCAAGCTGAAGAGCTTCTCCAGGTGGCTCTGAGGGTAATGCAGAGCCCAGGGAAAGGAGGGGTCCAAACTGGGATGCTACAGCATGGAAAGACGGGTCCAAGGCAGAAGCTGGGCAGAGGAGGTCAGCTTTGGTCTGGGAGACCCTGCAGGTCTTAAAAAAACCGTGATTGAAGAAGGTCAGCCTGGCGGCAGGGTGGCAGGGACATTCTGGGGTGGCACACCAGCGGCGGGAGACCAGTTGGCTTCTTATGCAAAACCAGGCAATGTGGGTTTGGAGCTAACTGGATGTGGGATTAAAGGGAACAGAGTCAAGGCTGATTACGGGGCTCAAACCCGGAAAAAGATTGTAACTAGGAAAAGCAATAGAAGATGAGCAAGTCCAGGAAAGAAATCAGGGACTGTTGGTTTCAAAGCAAGGGTCTTCATTTTGTTTGCTTTTGAGTCTACTACCCAGGACAGTGGCCGACAACAGAGCGCTAGCTCAGGCTCCGGTGGATGATGGGATCCACCTCTATCTAGCACAGGAGCGATGTTCCAGAAAACCGCTGCTGCACAGCTGGAGGTGCCCGCGGTGTCTACCAAAAAGGAGCCTGACATCCCGAGGGGGAAGGGGACAAGAATCCCAAAGATGGGCACTTGGAGCCCAGCATGGTCGGCGTCTGATGATCTGGGAGGGGAGGGCAGGGCGCACCCAAAGCAAAGGCCTCCCTAGCGCTGGGAGCGGCTGCTGGGCCCCGGAGGAGGAGGTCAGGCAAGGAGGCTGCGCCAGGCGACTCTAGCTTTCTTCTGGTTTCGGTAGTGTCACAACTGTGCCCTGACATGGCAAGGTGGCCAAGGCGGCAGATCCGGTGTTGGCCGGCTCGAGCCGCACAAGGTTATTACATACTTTTTTTTTTAGCACCAGGGATTGAACTCAGGACCTTGAGTTTACCAGGCGGGCCTTTATGCCGCTGAGCTATCTCCCTGGCCCTGGAGTCGCACCGGGAAAAAAATCGATTGGGAGAAAAATCGATTGGTACAAAGAGCCGAGAGAAGGCTTTCCCCTAGGAGAAGGGGAAGCGAGTGAACGGGCTTTGTTGTGGCTGAGTTCCTACGGCGACCGTCGCGGAACCCAGGGTTCCCTCTCCAGTTCACCAGGGAGGGGCGTGGCTTACCTTTGGGGGCGTGGCTTACCTTTGGGGGCGTGACCGAGGCGCTGCATCCAGGAAGGTGCGCGGCGGGCCGTGTCGGGGGCGGGGTCGAGCGCTGGCCACGCCCAGAAACTACCTGCGCGGGGCAGGAAGGATGAGAGCAGAGCCGCCGCCGCGGGCCGGGCGCTGGGGCTGCCCGGGAAGTCGGTCGGACCCGCGCCCCTGCGCCCCCCGCGCTGTGCGGGCCATGGGAGCCGGCTACCCGCAGGGATCAGGCCTCTGAGACCCTCGCCAGACCCCGGGCCCCGGATCCCGGTCCCCGAGACCATGAAGAGCGATCGCGCCCGCAAAGCCGTAGAGCGCACCAGGGACTTCGGCGCGGGACTCAAGTACAGCTCCCGACCCGAGGTGGGCTGGCCAGGCGCGGGTGGACCGGGAGGGAGTGGGGATAGGCCCGCGGTCGCGCCCCTCGCTCCCGGCCGAGCGGCGGGGTCCCGCGCGCTCTTCCTCGCTGCCCGGTGGCTGGGCGACGCAGGTGGAATTTCCTGTTCGGCGGGTGCCTGGCCGCCGGGCCCGGGCGTGGCGGCCGGACCTTCAGCACCTCGGAGGTGGGGAGCCTCAGGGCCCGGGGGGCGCCCGACCATTCCCCCTGTCCTCCTGCCCCCTCGGATTCTTCGGATCCTTCGCTCGTCTGAAGAAAGGGGCCCTATCTCGGGCCGTGCCTTCCCCTCGGACTGCTTCTGAGTGCATGTGTGGAAGGAACTGAGCGGGAGCTCCGAGCAAGGTGTTTACTGGGGTGGTGGAGGTTTGTTAGCGGCCTCTGCAGGAGTTTGCTTCCTTGCTTTCGGTTTCTCGCAGTGGGCAAACCTGGAGCCTAAAACCCAGGCTGACGAGGGCAAGAACTGGGGCGGCAGGGCTGGGTCTGCTCGCATATCTCGAAGGGAAAGGGCCCGCTGGGCAGGTGGCTGTGTGGGCAAGTGTGTGGGCGCAGGTGTCTTGGGCCTGTTCCAGACTCTTTGGCCAGAAGAGCAGTGTGACATCGCTTGAAAGATCTCAGAAACATTACTAGAATGAGGCAGGACTTTGCTGAGGGACGAACTTGGGTAGTAGTTCTCAGGCCGGAATGGTAGCCAAGCCTGTGAACCTTCTCTGTCCAGTGGGACCCCAGGTTTCCTGGAAGGCCTTCTCTAGCGTGTTTGGTGAGTGAGGTTTGCGCTCTTACAGATAACCTTAAGATGGGCTCTCTCCCTTTGTTCTTTCTTTTGTTTTCCCTTCCTCCTTTCTTTTGTTTTCCCTTCCTCCTTTATTTTCCCTTCCTCCTTTCTTTTGTTTTCCCTTTCTCTCTCTCTCTCTCTCTCTCTCTCTCTCTCTCTCTCTCTCTCTCTCTCTCTCTCTCTGTATGGTACTGGGAATTAAAACCAGGGCTTTACACTAAGCTCCATCCCCCAGCCCTTTTTGCATTATTTTGAGATAAGGTCCCTGCTAAGTCTCTAAATTGCACAGGCTAGATTTGAACTTATGATCCTCCTGCTTCCCAGAATGCTGGGGTTACAGCACCACTTACCTACATGTGCACCATTGTTCCACACCTGGCATCTGGTGTTCCAGGTTCCCATGATCAAAATCGTGCCTTTTCTCTAAGTAGCATCCTGCTTTGAGGAATTATCCCAAGAGCAGATGGTGGGGCTGTGAGTAGGTGGGTCCTAGCCACCCTGCAGCTGAGGCTGGCACTGTTGTTTTCTCCACTTTTCACCCTCAGTGGCCAGAACTGCTGGCCTTGTTATTCCACCATGGATGCCTTCTCTAGCTTCTTATAATTGGGGTGTTTGCACATCCTTGGTAATTGCCTGCTTGGGTTTCTAGACTTTTGCCTCTTAGCAGAGCCTGTTATTTGTTATTTCTCTGCCCTTCCCTACTTCCCTTTCTGGGAGTCTCCTGCTGAACTGGACAATGAGCCTTCCTGGACCCTGGGCTGCCTCCTACAGGGCACTGCCATCCTCCTGGCCCACCAGGCTGGGCTCCTTCCATTTCTCCTTGGCTCCCACCAGTGGACTCATTGTCCCCTTCAATCTCTCACTTCCTTATATTCCTTCCTCCTTGAGTCTCTTCTGTGACCACATTACAGGGTGGCCCCTTTCACAATTCTGCTGTTATCTTTAATGCCATTCACTCTTTTCTCCCACTGCGAGTTCTATTGACCAAACTGTATGTAGGCCTGGGCCAGGCACTGCTGGCAAGGGTGATCTTTTTTTTCCTATTTTTTTTTTGGTGCAGGGTCTCACTATGCATGCAGCCCACATTCATAGTGATCTTCCTGCTTTTTGCCTCCCATGTGCTGGGATTACAGGCGTGGGCCACCACGCCCGTATTGCATCGCCGGCTCAGCGCACCCGAAGGCAGGCCGGCGCGGCTTGGGGAACCAAGGATCGAACACTGGTCCCTGCGCTTACCTAAGCAAGCGCTTAGTCCGCTGAGCTATACTGCTGGGCCAAGGGTGATCTTAAAGATCCATACAAGTTGGTATTTCCCTTATGAACCAGACAAATGCTCAGACAATGCTGACACTTGTAAAGGAGTTAGATGTGGAGCCAGTGTGGGAAAGAGGTAACCAAAGCTCACACTTGCCTCTTCTGGCAGTTTTCACACAGTCCCCCAGCCCAAGCCTAAGCAGAACACTTCTTCCCTGCACTTGCCAGGTAGTGTGGTTTGTAACCTGGGTCTGCAGGCACTGCTTTGTCTCCTCTGAGCACTGCCCCTAAAGTTTATGCTCAGTGTCATAAGAGCCTGGCTCAGACCATGCTCCAAGGGGTGCTGTTGCTTTTGTATTCCTTGTTCCTGAGCTTCTTTCTTTCTTTCTTTCTTTCTTTCTTTCTTTCTTTCTTTCTTTCTTTCTTTCTTTCTTTCTTTCTTTCTTTCCTTCCTTCCTTCCTTCCTTCCTTCCTTCCTTCTCTTTCTTTCTTTCTTTGCTTTTTTTCAGACAGGATCTCTCTATGTAGTTCAAACTGGACTTGATTTCATTATATAGCCCAGACTGACCTCAAACTTTAGGTGTTCCTCCTGCTTCAGCCTCCTGAGTACTGGGATTAGAGGCATGCACCACCATACCTGGCTTCCTGCTTCCATTTTGGCACCTCTGTGTGGTGGTACTTGGGTATCTGGCTGTATGTTTTTTGAAGCCCTCATCTGCATTATACCCATACATGGCACCTCTGTACTGCATCGAGTCTGTAGGAGCCTTTGGGGATGTCATGTGGGGATTGTGTGAGCAGGTGTGCCGACTATTAGAGCCATTAAAGGTAACTGGGAGGCCAGGCTCATGGAGCAGATGGATTCCTGTTGAATATTGGTGTGGCTATGAAGATTCTTTGACCTGAGCACATATAATAAGGTTGCAGCTTTCTTAGGCAGGACTCTGTGCCCTTCTGCGAGGACTTAGGTTGGGAAATCTGGTGCTGTGGGGTAGAGAGAATCAGGTGTGGGGGCTGAGTGTACACCCTGGCTGTTCAAAGCTGTTTGCTTCTTGTTTGATCAGACACTCACTGGTCTGCTTAGTCACTTGTTGCTATAGCAGTTGTTTACTGAGTACCCACCAGCTGAGCACGGGCCTGTGCTGCATAATAGGGAGCAGTGAGAAAAAGCCCAGTATAGTGTCTGCCTTCAGGGCCCCATGTGCTGTGGCATACATGGCGTTACTCTGGATAAGGCCGGAGTGGACACTGAGGAGGACATCTATGTAACCCAGACCAGAAGGACCAGAATGTCTGCACAGGGGTTGAGTAGTCTTATGTAGGGCAGGAATGTGCAGCGTGGACCTACAGCTGGGCGCCATGCTGTGTAGATGTACAGTCTCGGGTCTCAGCAGTGTTCCCTCATCTCAGCTTCTGTGGCTGAAGAATGGGATGATGAGTGTGGGCAGGTTTGCTGCAGGGGTTCAAAGGGACATTGTTTGTGGAAGCCCTTTGTGAGTTGCAGATTGTACAGTTTGAGTTTTTGGGTTGGAAAATGCTCTGAGAAGAATAAGGAGGTCACATAATATTGTCAGGTGCAAGTCAGGAGCCTAAGAGCCTCACTTACCTCACAGCAAACTGTGACCTTGCACAAGTGCTGGCTTGCCCTGTAACGCCAGGCCTGCAGTGGAGCCCTTCTTCCTGCACTCTTTTGGTTTTCATGTCTTTGCCTTTCAAGGAGAAAGATCTTGCTATGGAAAGAACAGGAGTGGTGGCCTCTGAGCCCTTGCTCCTTCTCCCATGCCTTCCCACTGATAGAATCTCAGTGTTAAGCGTTAGGGACTTCTTCGTTCTTGTAAGCTTGTGTGCTGGGCTCAGGGAATGGAGAGGCAATGAGCTGTGGGATGCAGAGGGCCATGCAGGTGCAGGCTCACGGTGCTAGGAGTCAACAGGCAGCCTGCCTGCTTCATGTCCTAGAGCCCTTTCCCTCGGTGGAGGTCCTGGGAATGTCTGGAAAGTCACAGCTCCACTTAGGAGTCTGGAATACAGACTTAGAACAAGACGCTGTCACTTGATAGCCCAGGCTGCCCAATGCCTGTAGGAGATGTTAAGGGTGGGTCTGCTTGGAGCTGGCTGAGGCTCAGGTGCCATCATCACAGGCTGTGGAACACCCGGTCTTGGCTCCCTTCCCAACCTGGCTGCTGTGGCCATTGGCCTCTGTCCTTTGGAACGCTGTGGTTCTAGAGTTCCTCTGGTGTCTGCTCCTTTTCTATACTGTGGTTCTGCCCAGGTGGTTGCCTCATGTCTGTCTTCTTGGAAGGGGAGAGCAAATGGGACAGGGTCCCCAAGGAGCCTGGATCCCAAGATGTTGCTTCTGTTCTTGTGCACGTGGCTACCCGAGCATCTGGAATATTGGTAGGCATTTCTGGCTTGCGAGATCGTGCACTGTGTTCCAGCCCTCTTAGAAGTGAAGGATCCAAGACCCTCAAGGATATTTAAATCTGAGATGCTTAAGTCCCTTATATAATGTATAGAACTGTTGCCTTGTGGTAGAGACATGTTTCTTTCTTGAACTGGGGATTTGAACTCAGACCCTTGTGCAAGTGCATATTCTACTGAACCATCTCCGTGGCCCATAGAGACATGTTTCGAGACTTTGTAGGTGATTTTCTCAGGGTGCCAGCTTCACAAAGTGGACTTACATGTATCTCCATGTAGCCTTCCACACTAGGCCCTGGTCTGCACATAGGAGCCAGTGATCTGTCCTGCAGCACACAACCATTGGCCTATTTGGTTGGCACATCCTCCATACCATCTAAGTCATCTTTAATTCTGTTTTGTGTTTTTTGTTTTTTCCGGTACTGGGGATTGAACTCAGGCCCTTGCGCTTGCCAGGTAAGCACTTATTCTACTGAGCCATCTCGCCACACAGATCAGACTCGTAGTGAGCATCCTGTTTTCAGCCTCCCAAGCACTGGTATTATAGGCATGTACTACCACGCCCAGTCTCAGTCATCATCTAAGGGTGCCCTGGGGCTGGGACTAGCATACTGGGGATTAAACCCCCAACCCCGTGCCAGCCTAAGCAGGCACTTTAGTCTGCCGAGCTATCTGTCTGGCCCTACGTCATCTTTACATACATTGTCTAATACGATGCAGATGTGGGAATCACTGTCTGTTGTGTTGTTTAGGGGGTAATGACAAAAGCATTGTGCCTGTTCAGTAGAGACACAATTAGTAACTTAAGTTTTGAGCTCTCTGTTGATGGCATCTTCAGATGCAGAGCCTTTGGATATGCAGGCTGATTGCTATTGTAGTTGGCCCTTTCAAGCTAGGAAAACACAGTACAGAGAAGCTGACTCTTTGTTCAAGATCACAGAGCAAAACTGCTAGGGGCTATGCTGGAACCCAGTGCGGCTGGTTCTCCTGTTTTACCTGGGCTGTTATGTGCAGAACAGGGCTGTGGGCTCAATGGCTCAGGCAGGGAAGGTCACTGAAAGTAGAAATTCATTTGATTTTGGTGAGAAACTTGGGTTTTTCTTCTTGGGATATGTCTGAAATGCCTGAGACTAAGGTATAGAGATAGAGATAGAGATGATAGAGATAGAGATAGAGATGATAGAGATAGAGATAGAGACAGAGATAGACGTAGAGATATTTTACTATTTTTTGATCCAAGACTTTACTACACAGCCCACACTGGCCTTGAACTTGTGGAGATGTTTTTGCCTCAGCCTCCTGAGTGCTGGGATTATAGTGTGTACCATTATGCTTGGCTATGAGTTTGTTTTTATTTTTGAATTTATTTATTTGTATTTTATCTTGAAGAGTGAAAAATAGAAGCAAAAACAAAGAGAACAAATGACATAAACAGGGTAACATATGATACATGTGTTACAAGATTTTCACAACATGGATGCCTAATTTTATATATATATACACACACATATATACACACACATACATATATATATATATATTTTTTTTTTTAAAGTAAAACAATCCAACACAGATCAGCAATCTACAATAGAAGTGGGTTATCCACAGATTGTTGACTTGAGCCATTCACAGCTCAGCATATTAATATAACTTTACTTTATATACCTCCATTTTTATGCTTTTCTGCTGCATGGTTAAGTTAAAGCAAGATCTATATAACAAAAAATGTAACTTTTGTATCAGATAAGGTCAGTCAGGTACCCTTAGGGTTTATCCTGTAACCCTGTACAGCTCTTTGTAGATCCTTTGTCAGTGTCAGCCTTGTGGATGAGCCATTGCTTGACCAATTTGCTCTCTGTGGAAGCCTGAGAGAAAGTTTTCTCTCCATGCGACTCTCCTTAGGTACACTCTACATCATTGATTGCATTCATCTGTGGCCCCATAATCTCCTTGATCAGAAAATTTGGGGCACTACTGAGTTCCATGATGTTACATTATAAATTCTCCTATGTCCTGAGTCTTCACTGACCTTGAAAGGCTAGGGCCAAAATGTTGGCTGACCTTGCAGCCTTTCTTTTTCTCCAATTTTTGTCTGTAAACTTAGGTTGTTAACTGAAGAGAAGTTTATTATTACCCTGCAACATATGCAGTTCAGTTTACCCACACTATTAGTCTAAATATCAGCATGACAAGAAGTACGTATTTAGAAAACCAGAATGGTAGGCATTTGGTGGGCAGGATTGCCCTTGCTATTCTAGGTCTTTTCTGGTTCCAAATAAATTGTAAGAATGATTTCTCTAGGTCTGGGAGATTATTTTGTTGGCAGTTTGATAGGGATTGCATTGAATCTGTACAACAGTTTTGGGAGTATGGCCATCGTCACAATGTTGGATCTTCCTATCCAGGAGCAGGGTATATCTTTCCATTTTCTGAAATCATCTATGATCTCTTTTTTCAGAGTACTATAATTTTCCGTGAAAAGATCTTTAACTTCTTTAGTTAGATGAATTCCAAGGTATTTCATTTTCCGTGGTGCTATTGTAAAAGGTGTTATTTCTATAGTTTCCCTCTCAGTGTGTTTGTTATCTGTGTAGAAGGATGCTATTGACTTTGAGTACTGACTTTGTACCCTGCTATGCTACTGAATTTGTCTATCAATTCTAGTAGCTTCTTGGTGGAGTTTTTTGGGTCCTCCAAGTAAAGTATCATGTCATCTGCAAATAGTGATAATTTAACTTCTTTATGTATTCTTACTCCTTTTATTTCTCCCTCTTCTCTTATGTCTGTAGCTAATGATTCCAAAACTATATTAATTAGGAGGGGTGATAGAGGACATCCTTGTCTTGTACCAGATCTAAGAGTAAAACATTTCAGTGTTTCCCCATTTAGAATTATATTAGCTGTTGGGTTGTCATAGATGGCTTTTATCAAGTTGAAGTAGGGACCTTCTATTCCAATTTTCTGAAGGATTTTGAACATGAATGAGTGTTAGACTTTGTCAAAAGCATTTTCTGTATCAATTGAGAGGATCATGTGGTTTTTAGTTTTTGCTCTATTGATATAGTGCGTTACATTTATAGATTTGCGAATATTGAACCATCCTTGCATCTCTGGGATGAATACTACCTAGTCATGGTGTATGATCTTCTTGATGATTTGCTGTATTCTGTTTGCTAGGATTTTATTGAGGATTTTTGCATTTATGTTCATGAGGGAGATTGGCCTGTAGTTCTCTTTTTTAGTTGTGTCTCTCCCTGGTTCTGGTATCAGTATAATATTTGTCTCCAGAAATGATTTTGGGAGAACTGTTTCCTTTTCAATTTCATTGAAGAATTAGTGGAGTGTAGGGTTGATATCTTCTGTAAATTTCTTGTAGAATTCAACTGTGAATCCATCAGGACCTGGACTTTTCTTTGTCAGCAAGCTTTTTATTACGTTTTGTTTTTCGTTGGCTGTTATTAGCTTATTGAGAGTTGTTCTAGCTTCTTGATTCAGTTTTGGTAATTTGTACCTTTCTAGGAATCTGTCCATTTCATCTGTGTCCTCTATTCTGTGAGCGTAAAGATTCTCAAAGTAGCTATTGATAATCTTCTGAATTTCAACTGGGTCTGTGGTGATTACACCCTTTTCATTACTTATTGCTTGTATTTGAATTTTTTTTTCCCCTCTTTTTCATGATGTTAGCTAGTGGCTGATCAATTTTATTTAGTTTTTCTTTTCAAAGAACCAGCTTTTTGATTCATTGATTCTTTGAACTGTTTTCCTCATCTCAATTGAATTAATTTCTGCTCTAATCTTTATGATTTGTCCTGTCTTTGGGCTCTGGGCTTGGTTTGCTCTTCCTTTTCTAGATGTTGGAGGTGTCGCTTTAATGTGTTTATTTGTTCCCATTCTGTTTTCCTAATGTATGAGTTCATAGCTATGAACTTCCCTCGGAGAACTGTTTTCATCACATCCCATAAATTCCAATAAGTTGTGGTTGAATTCTCATTGAATTGTAGATAATTGTTCAATTTCTTGTTTAATTTCAACTGTAACCCAATGATTGCTGAGTAGGGTGTTGTTTAATTTACATGTATTTAGGGGTTTTTTTTGTGGTTTCTTTTGTCATTTCCAGTTTCATTGCACTGTGGTCAGATAATATGCGTGGAATAATTTCCGTTTTCTTGCATATACTTAAGCTTGACCTACGGACCAGTACATGGTCTGTTTTAGAGAATGACCCATGTGCAGCTGAAAAAAATCTATATTCAGCTGTGGTTGGATGGAACACTCTGTATGTGTCCATCAAGTCCATTTGTTCCAGGCTCTGGTTCAGTTCTACTACTTCTTTGCTAATTTTTTTGTGTAGTTGACCTGTCTTTGTGGGATAAGAGGGTATTTAGGTCTCCTGTTAAGATTGTGTTCTTGGATATTAGATTTTTCATGTCCATGAAGATTTGTTTTACATAATTGGGTACTCCCGTGTTGGTGTATACATATTTATGAGAGTTACCTTTTCCTGTTGAATCCTTCCCCTAACCAGTATATAGAGTCCTTCTTTATTTCATTTGATCAGTCTTGGTTTGAAGTTGAGACTGTCTGAGAACAAGATTGCTACCCCTGGTTTTTTCTGTGGTGCTGGGGCATGTAGTATTGTTTTCCATCGTTTGACTTTAAGCCTATGAATGTCCTTTTGAGTGAAGTGTGTTTCTTGTATGTAGCATATTGTTGGATTTTGTTTCCTGATCCACTGTGCCAATCTGTTTCTCTTTATTGGTGAATTGAGTCCATTTATGTTGATGGTTATAATTGAAATGTGTTGACTTATGATTGTCATGTTATTTACCTGCTGTTGTTTACTCCTTTTTGTCCTGTGTTTAGTTGTTTGTCCTATTTAGTGAGTTCCTTCTGTTCTCATTAGTGGAGTTCTGGTAATTGTGGTCTGTCTCTGGAACATCTTTCAGTAGCCTGTGTAGGGATGGCTTTGTTGGCTGGGTTATTAAAGTTGTTTCCTCCTGTGGAAATGAGAATAGATGTTTGTAGGTCAGTGATGGAAAACCTTTTAGAGACTGGGTGCCCAAACTGCAACCCCAAACCCATCACTTATTGCATAATGTTAACATTGCAGTTCAACCTGAATACTGAGATTTTACTTTAGAAAAAACAACTGTTACTGGATGCTCGGCTGCTGTAGTGGCTTGGCTCACATGCTGACAGAGAGCTCACATGTGCCCACTGTGGCATGCATGCCATGGTGGTTTGTCACCACTGCTCTAGGCTTCTTCCCTTGGTTGGCAGGGCTGAGAAGGGTGTGGGCATTGGCTTAGAGCCTGTGGGCAGTGAGTGGCACTTTCTGTTCATCAAGACCTGCTCTAGAAGCACATCCCTAGTAGGCGCGCTATCTTGGGTGCTCACTCTTTACAAATTTGCCTGCTCTGGGTGCTTGACGGTCTGTGGGACTGGCCCCTACCTCCTGCTGCTACCTCCTGCTGGGGGCTGTCTGACTGGCCACAACCTCAGCTCCTTGGTTGCTCTGTGGCCCACTGGTTCTGGACTGTTATGTGCAGAACAGGGCTGTGGGCCCAATGGCTCATGATGCTGAGGTAGTGGCAGTGGTGAGAAGGTGAAGGGTGTGCTGCCACTCACTTCTGCCCTTCACTGATCAGGTGCTTGGCAGTGCAGTGTCTCACAAGCCACAGGGAAACACTGAGGCTCAAAGAGTTTGGATCAGCAGCCCAAAGCCCTCTACAAGAGGTAGTGGAGAATGCAAACCTTGATCTTCGCAACTTCAAAGACTGTGCCCTTAGCCACATGCTATTATAAAAAGCTATGCTCCGAAGACAATGGTGATTGAAGCGTGTCCCCAGAAGAGGCCCAGAATGTATCATTAGACAGAGTTGTGAGCACATAAAAAAGAGGTGGTCACCACCAGGCGCCAGCACAGGTGCCAGAGTCCCCGCCCTCCAGCTTGTCTGACTTTCCTTTTGATGAGGTTCTGGCGGAGCATAGCCAAACACAATTTTATTTGTTATTCACAAGATTAAAAGCCATGGTGAAAGTTTGAAACTGAAAAGGAATTCACTCACCATGCGAGCAAGTCAGTTTCCTTGAGCTGGGCCTCAGTCTCCCTTCACTGCTTGCCTCATGCTGGGTGTGTTGTGCTCTCCCTGCTGGGGGAGGTGGAGACCCGGAGCCCAGGAGTGCTGAGCCTGCTGGGCTCCCAGCTCTCTGAGCAGTGGTGCCAATGAGGGTCCCTCTGGGTGGGGGCTCAGGCTGCTCCCATGCCCTCCTGGACTCCTTGCTGTTTCCTCTTACTGACAGTAGATGAGGATGTGGTCACTCATGGTTGGCAGCATTGTCGATGACTCCCAGCTAGGAGGGAAAGGCCGATACCTTGGGTGACTTCATGATGAGTCACAGGGCCGGATGGTACAGCGGAGAGCCTGCCATGAACAGAGCATGCCATCCAGGTTAGGGAGAGCTGGGCAAGCCCCCGCTGCCTCAGCTCAGAGTGCAGCTCCACCCTAGTAGAGCCAGCGATTTTAAAAATATGAAATACATTTCAAAATTTATTTATTTTTTTGAGACAGGGCATTGCTGTGTAGTTCAGTGTGGCCTTGAGTTCATTATGTGGTCCAGGCTGGCCTTGAACTTGAGGCGATCTTCTTGCCTCAGCCTCCTGAGTGCTGGGACTATGGTGTGCGCCACCATACCTGGTTGGATCAGTAATTTTGAGTTGGCAACAATCTCAGTAAAGGCTTAAAATCTAAAGTATATTTCCCCGGTTAGATTTGGTTATACCTTTAATCATTATTATTAAATTATCTACATATCTATGTGTTTTTAGATATATAGACAAAAATTTGGCTAACCAATAAATTACAATTTTTTTTTTTTTTTTTTTTTGAAGGAAAGGTTTATTTAGCACACAGTTTGTGGAGGTTTAAGTCCATACTCTGCTGGCTCCAAGGCAGAGTGGCTCATGGCAGAGGGCAGCCGTTCATGGTAGCAAAAGCCAACAAAACAGCAAGAGCAAAAAACGGAGAATCAGTTATAAAAATTTTTAAAATGGAAAAAAAAGTACTAATGCAGAAACACAACTTTTTACTGCCTATGCATTTGATTTATTTATTTATTTATTTATTTATTTATTTATTTATTTTCAGGCAGGGAATCAAACCTAGGGCCTTGCACTATTTTTGTGTTGTTGTTATTATTATTATTATTTTATTATTTTGTATCTTTTTTAGGGAAAGGTCTACAGGGTGTTCAGGGTCTCATTACTATATCAGACTTGCAGTAATTCTCCTGTTCACAGCTTCCCAAGTACGGGGATGACAGGTGCACATCACCACAACCAGTCTCTTGCCCCAGGGGTGGGGCCTGCATGGCAGGCCTGGGGATCAAACCCCCAGCCCCTAGGCCTGCTTGCAGGCACCTTAATCCGTTGAGCTATTTGGCCAGCGCTGCATGACACTATTATTTTTGGTTACCAAGTTAGGAATTTTTTTTAATCAAGTGATAAAGTAATGTCAGATTAGAAAGTGAAATATTTTGGAAATGTCCCTCTTGGCACTATGGGGAAGGGTATAACTTTCAGAGGTTGGCTGAGTGTGTGTGTGTGTGCGCGCGTGCGCGCGAGCATATCCTTGTCGAGGGATCGTGGAGTCTGGGTTGTCTCTGGCCTGGCCCACTAGCGGAAGGCGCTGCTCTGCCCCATGTCCCTCCCATGATGCAGCACAGTAGGCCTCAAGCGGCAGAGGAAGTGCTGCAGCTTCTGGAACTGTGAGCCAAAATAAACCTTTCTTCTTTGTAAGTGGATTATTTTTGGTATGTCATTCAGTCTGTCAATCATTCGGCTGTCTTTCTTCTGCTTGCCTTCGGTGCATCTAGTGATATCACTGTGGACATTAACATATATGCGTACACATATTCACCAAATGGAAGCATACTGCAATTTCACTCTGCAGTGTAGCCATAGGAGTAACTAATTAATGCATCGATCTCCTGTCCCCCATACTGGGGTGCCCTACTCCTGAGCCACACTCTTGGGGCTTTTCTCTTCTGAAATATGGGCTTGCTAAGCTGCTCAGGCCTGCACACAACCTAGGATCCTCCTGCTCTGATTTTTGAGTAACTAGGATTGCAGGCAGTGGTAGGTTGTACTCTTTGTACTTTTTTTCAGCTTATTTTACATAGTAATTTCCATGTTAATTACCTAGTTTTGAAAACTCAGGCTTTCACTGCTGTGTAAACTTTCACCAAGTGGCTGTATCATTTATCTTTATTCTTTTTTGTTTGATTGCTACCATGAGCCTCTTTTTCTTTAATATATTTATTTATTTGGTGCAGGGTCTCACTACACAGCTCAGACTCATAGTGATGCCCCTCTCTCAGCCTCCCCAGTGCTGGGATTACAGGCCTGCGCCATCACGCCTGGTTTCCCTGGTTGGCAGGGTGTGCCCAGGGTTTCATGGCCAGAACAGCATGCTGTACCTGGGTCTTTGTGCTTCTCAGGTGGGTGCTTAGACCGCCAAGCTATCTCCCCAGCCCCTACTGTGTGCCTCTTGAGTATATTATTGCATGACCAATGGAAATGAAGGTATGAGGACAACGGAGGTAACTCTTCAGTTGGAGCTCATGGGGGTCATACTGCTGCATTTAGAGCATGTTTATGGGGATATGACTGGTGGTGAGGTTAAGCCAGTTGGCCAGGATTTGGGAAAACATTTTGTTGAACGATTGGTGGAACTGAACATGCTTCGCTAGAGGAAGAGTGGAACACGGGAGCGAAAGAGTGCCTGCATGGTGTCTTTCTGGGGCTACCCTGGCAGAAGAAGTGAGCCTGGGTCTGTCGCTGTGCTAACCAGTGCCAAAGTCAAGCCTGATCACACCTCAGGGAGGGGAGAGCTTGGTAGTCTGGGTACTCAGTGAGGGTGCTATTTCCTCTAAAATGAATGACCCCGAAGTCTGGGGGGTGCGGTCCTGCTGGTGTGTGGTGGCTCTGGGAACAAGGGTCCAAGGGTGGACTCTTGTAGTGCTTATCCTGGCCCAGTCTTATGTTTCCTGTGCTCTCAGAGAATCAGGTTTGTAATTTGGACCCATAGGCCTATAGGGCTCTCCCCTGGGGCTGGGCTTCCATGTTAGGATATTTAGTCCTTTCACTTGGAAGGCTTTTTAGATTTGTAGCTCAGTTAATGTGCTTAGGGGCCATAAAAAAGGTGTTTCGGCATCAAGCTCGGAGGCTGCTGGTGGGCTTGGGGCTGTTTGGCTAATTTTTGTGTCCTTGGATCCCCCAAGGTAGAAACACACCGAGGTGCGTACGTGTAACCAAATCCACTTGAACCCTAAGAGAGAACATTCTGTGGCTATTGGCAGAGGCCACGACCTACATGATGCTCCAGAGGACTTTGTGAGGTGAAGAGAACATAATCCCCCAATGCTATAGACTGCATTTATGTGACGTTTGACCCCACTTTGGAACTGGAGGCTGATGGATTAGTGGCTGTGGGGCTTCAGAGGCGTGAGGAGGACTGGAGGGAGCAGAAAGTGACAAGAGGAGCCTCGTGCAGGGGGTCTTCATGGTGGGTGCAGGGCCAGGAACCTGCGTGAGTGAGGAAGTTGGGTGACCTTCGCACACGCAGCTACAGGTGAGAGAGGAAGTCTGAATAAAGACTGTGGATTCCAGAAGAGGTGCAGTGGTTGGCTGGCTCTGGCTTGTGGGAGGTGGACCTGGCGGAACCAGGGCAGAGGGTATAGAGGACCACTCAGGATCAGTTCCTCAGCTGCAGGTTTCCCAAGAAAATTTCAGTAATATATGTTTCAATAAAATAAAACACACTAACTTATGAAATCAGAACCAGACTCAGTGAGATGTCAGGGAGATGGGTACAAAGACCTTTCATGACGCGGTCACATCTCCTTCTCGCCCATCTGGCCACACTGCTGCAGGCAGGGATTCCTGGCCCCATAAGTGGGGTGGACAGACCAGGAACGCAGTCTTGGCAAACCTGACGGGGCCAATGGAAGCTCAGTGGGCACAGAACGCTGGAGAGGGAAGCAAAAGAGGGCAAGGCAAGAAGAGGCTCCATGGTGGGGCCCCCAGAACTTGGGAGCTGCCACTGGAACCCACAGAGAGAGCATTCCCTCTGCCTCCAGGGTGACACAGGCCTAGAAGCCAGCGTGTGCCCTGAAGGGCACTGCCAGCCTGCCCTGGCATGCCTGCTATGATGTGGTAGGCTCTGGGTTCAGTCCCCAGTACCTGAAAACCCCAACTCCACCCAGAAAGAGAGAAAGATGAAGGAAGATCAATCAAGTACTAACTCCTGAAGGCAGGAGAGGTGGTGCGCCTGGTGCCTAGGCTGGGCTGGTGTTTGGACTGGCCTTCCACAGCCCTAGCCCTCACACTTGGGGCCCTGGATACTTTGCCAGGTCTGTCTGCTGCCGCTTGGTCTTTGTCACTGCTGTTCTGTGTTGTTAGCCATAAGGCCTCACTATGCAGCTCAGGCTGGCCTTGAATTCTCTGTGATCCTGCTTCAGACTCCCCAGACCTGGGATTGCAGGTGTGTGCCACCAAGGCTGGCTTTATGTTTTATTTTAAGGGAGGAGCGCCTTCAAAGTTGCCCAGGCTGGGCTCGAACTTACTGTCCTCCTGCTGCAGCTGCTCAAGAGTGCTGGGATAACAGGCTTGTGCTGCCATACCTGGCGCCAGCCTGGATTTGAGGCCTACACAGGACTCCTGAAGGCTTTTTATTTTGTTTTAATTTTTGTGCTCCAGCTGTTCCCACTAGGCCAGAGAAAGGAATGGCCCTATCTGAGTTTAGGGAGCGAGATGGATAGTGGGTGGAGCAATCAGAATCAAAGGGAGACAGCAGGTGGGGCCCTGTCATTAATTAGCCGACACCAGCTAATTATGTTCTCCAACTGCCTTTCTGGGAGCACCATGAAGAGTCATTAACCCACTTTTGAGAGGCAGAGACTGAGGCACTGTGAGAAGCTGTGCCCCAAGGAGTGAGTCCTAGGGCCGAGACCTGCAGGAGCCATGCCACATTTCTATGTTGCCAGTGGGCAGGACAAGGTCCCTGGGGACTTCTTGGCCTGCTCTGATCTGGAGTAGATGTGGCAGAAGGCCTGGCCCAGGATCAGCTGTCTGTTTCCCTGAGGGGCTGGGGTGGCTCAGCTGCAGACACTCCTGGGCTCTCAGGATTTGGAGAGCCCAGGGCCAGCTGGCTAGGCCTCTGTCCCTGGAGGAGGAGCTGGGAGCATGTGACTCTGTGGAAACTGGTAAGAGCCTCAGGGACTTTTGGGGTGATGCGCTGACCTGCTGAGGGAGTGTCCCCAGGGCAAGGAAGTAAGGTGGGGCCACACTCAGGCATTTTGCATTGCAGGTGGTGGATTAAAATACACCAGCAGGGCCTGGTGCACACCTGGCAGCCTCCTCTTCCACTGTGGGAAGTGGGTGAGCCTCTTAGAAACTGGACCGGTGAGTACAATTTCTCAGACTCTCAGTTCCCGAGAAAGATGTGGGGCACTTGTTCAAAACTTCCAGATCCAGGTTCCGTCCCTGAGGGGAGTCTCCAGTGAGACAGGCTTGGGAATCTGGGTGCTGAAGAAACACTTGTTTACTTTTTTATCATCCTTTTTTCAAGACTAGACAAGTCTGAGAGTGCTGGGTGTTTAGAGCCATGGGAACAGTGGTGGCCTCTCCTGGGCCTCTCAGGAGACAGCTGCTCAGGGTTGGTGAGTGGGTGAGAGGAGTTGCACGTGGGCTGCCTTTTCCCTTCCCGTCCGTCCCATGGTGAACAGTCCAACGTCCCATGGTGAACAGTCCGCATTAGGTAGCATGTTGCTGGGCTCTGACCTAAGTGGTGGCAGGTACCCGGGTGAATCCCGCATGAGCTTCAGGAACCTGCATGTGGCCAGCGGCTCCCAGTGTAGCCTGTGGTGGCCGACATACCTAGAGAAAGCCCACATTAAGTGGGGACTGGCCCTTCTGTGCCGGCAGGCCCTGGGGATACTGTCCAGTCCACTGCAATAAACAAATAGCAGGATGGTGACATGAATGTTTTGTAGTTGCTTTGTTTTGTTTTTGGTGCTGAGAACTGAACCAAGGGCTTCCAGCTTGCTAGGCAAGCATTCTACTGCTGAGCCAAATTCCCAGACCTACACAAATGTTTTGTTTTCCCAGTGAATATAAAAGTTATGCCCACCCTACTGAGTGAGTGTTAAGAGCATTGCATTTAAGAAAAAAATATGCATATTGTTACAAAATGATCTGTGGCCCCAAACTGCTAATGATCACTTGAACTGTTAGAAATGTGGCACCTGTAGATTTGCTCCCTGCAGGGTTTGAGGTTTGTGAATAACTTTGACCTTCAGTTTGTAAATAACCTGGTATCTGCAGAGTGCACTGAAGCCAGGTGTAATACAGCAGGGTGTGTCGTTAGTCAGCAGTGTGATGGGGAGGGCTTTCTCTGACTTCACTTCTGGTATCTGGGGGCCACCCACGTCTGATGCTCAGTGCTGCCCGGATGACAAATACAGCGTGTGGTTTTGGAAGTCATTCTTCCATCTGGTGTCTGAGGTGGCCTTCAGTCAGGTGGCATTTCTGGAGACTCTGGCCAGCACCTCAGTGGAGCTGCCTGTGGAGGACCAGTGGGGAGAGTATGCTGGCATGGTGAGGAAAAGTCTCTGACGTGCTGCAGACGGCCTTGAAAAGCCATAGCCCAGTCCCTACTTTCTTCTCTTGCTTGGACAATCCCAGGGTTACCGTGGTTCTCAGGCCTGGGTCGTGCCGATGACCTCATGAGGTTGAAATCTGTCCCACCTGGTGGGTGGACCGCTGAGTCACTGACCCTGTGAGTGAAGAGCATGTACTGTGTGCATAAGTGACATTTGGTAGTGACACGGTTCTAGGTACCCTGGTCCTGGTTTCATGTCTGAGCCACAGACCTATGTTCCCAGCTGGTGATGTCACCTCTGCCCCTTGATCTTGATCCTTGGTGTCAGAAGCAGGTTGGCACTTGTCACAGTCCCAGAGTCTGAGTGACCTCTTCAGGTTTCTTGGACTGTCCTAAGCCTCCCCAAAAGGCCACACCCACAGTTTAAAAAAAGGCCAGGGGTGAAGATTTATTTTGTTCCCATCTGCTTTGGTTAGAGTCTTGTGCAGATCCTGGATAGATGGTGCCACTTTGGTTTTTATAAATGTGGATTCACTTCTGGTTTCTTTTCTGTCATGAGACAGTGGCAAACTCTTGCTCTGGATTTGCATATCCTAGACCCATGAAGGGCAAAGAGACTGGGGGGAGTTTGCACCCTGCTTGCAGGCCTGTCACAATGTACTGGGAGCTAAGAGGGGGTTCTGCTTAGCAGGAGTGTCTGGTTGATCTGAACAGAACTTTGTTTAGCATTTACCTTTCAGCCCTGGTTTGTGTCTTACTGGGAGTCCACAAAGGCCTTTTATATATCATCAAATAAAATAGACTTTTTTCAACTTTCTGTAAATCTGCTTTTGTTTTGTTTTAGATTGAGCATGGCCCTGAAAAGCATATATATGACTTACATTATGTGCTCAGATCAACAGAAACATTGATAGTTCTGTGTTCTTGTTGGGTTTCTGGATTCCCCTGCCCCCACACTGGCTGGGTGTGGGGTCACTGGAATCTTTCTGGGGTCTTTACTCAGTGCATATTCTGAACCCCTTGTTCCTGTCCATCCTCCTGGAAGTCTTGCTCTTTCATCTCAGTGGTCTAGAACCCTGTTGTGTTTTCTGGGGTCCTTGGCCAGGATCCAAGTAGCCTCTGTTTGTTTGGGATGTGCAGGCACCTGGCTTTCTAGCTTTGTTTTATGTGTGCTCCTGCAGATTTGTTTACTTGTAAGAAACAGAACCAGAGAAACAAAAGCAAGAGCAGGTGTACTTTCTCTTCTCTTGGTTCATGGCTCCGTGGAGCAGTTAGGTGTGCAATTAAACTGAGGTTGATGGGCTCGAATCCCTGGGACTTCTCCCTAATCCTCCCCGTCTGCCCTCCACAGTGGCCTCTGGGGCCCAACACGAGTGGGTGAAACCCTGCCCGGCAGTTATGGTCCTGGCTCTTGTCCCAGCCTTGCTGTTTTAGAGACTTCTCTATCTTTATTATCTTGGGATGGCTCAACTTCAGTTTCTTATCAGTAAAATGATAAGATTAGAAAGACGATCTGCCTTAGTCTGGAAATGGAGGGAGGGTCATAAAAGGAAGTGGGCTAGTCAGTGGCTAAACAGTTGTTTTTGGGCTGAGCAGTGCCTTGGAACTCACTCTTGCTTCTGTGTTCTAGGAGTTGTGGTCCTGGGTTTGCCACCACAGAGTACAACTTTGCAAAAGCCTCAGTTTTTTTTTTTTTTTGTCTTCTTGGTAAATTGGGGGTGATAGTGACTGTCTTGAGTAATCTGCTGTATTACTGTGAGATGGAGGAAAATAGTTGAGAAATTACTCTGTAAATTGAAAATACAATAACTTATTATTCTCTTCTTTTCTGATACCAGGGATTGAACCCAGGGCTTGGAAGTGTATTACCAACCCTTGCTTTATTTTTTATTTTGAGATAGAGTTTTACTAAATCATCAATAGCTCAGCAGCATAAGTACATACTTGGCAAATGTGGAGTTCGATCCCTGGTACCATTAGTTAAATTTAAAAAATTACTAAACCCGGCATGGTGATGCACTCCTGTAATCCCTGAACTCTGAAGGTTGAGGCAGGCAGATTGTCGGGAGTTCTAGACCACCCAGGGACTACAAAGTGAGCACAAAGCTAGCACAGTGAGACCCTGTCTTTAAAAAAAAAAAAAAAAAAAAGCAGACAAAAACTTACTAAATCATTAAGTTGCCCAGGCTGGGCTTGAACTTGCAATCCTCTACCTCAGCCCTCAGAATGTTTTCTCATTCTTAAATATAATTAGACAACCAAGGACCATCTGACATTGAAAGGAAGCCTGTAGTCTAAGACAGATTCCAAAGACAAACTAAATACAAAAAGAATAATCACAGATGCATAGCTGCAATCCCATCACTTGGGAGGCTGAGGCAAGAGAATTACTGCAAGTCCAAGGCCAGTATGGCCTACACAGAGTTCAAGTGTACCTGGACTACATAGCAGGACCCAGTCTCAAAAAACAAAAACAAGCAAAGAAAACCCACTCCCCCAAAGCAGGTGGGCATCAGTGCCGTGGGCCCAGTAAATAGGAAGCTGAAAGGAGAGCATCATTTGTGCCCACAAATTTGAGAACAGCCAGACTGCTTCAAAAATAAATAAACGACAAAAAAGAAAAAAACAAAGAAAAATTTAGTTTCATCCTAAAGAAAAGAGTAAGAAGGTAGTATATTGAAGAAAAGGCAAAAAGGCCTCGTACACAGGCCTTTGTTGAGGGACAAAGTGTCACTCAAGATCAACTAAATGACATGAAATCAAGAAAAAAAATCATTGACTTTATAATCAGCCCAGAAACTGCATCGTGTGATCCCTCAGGCTTCGTCAGGGCTTTTCCTCTTGGAGGCAGATGGTCAGTTTCTACAAAAAGCCTGCTGAGGAGTATATCATGGTCATGTTGAAAATCATAGATAGGGACCCGGGGAAATAGCTCAGTAGAATAAGCCCTTGCCTGGCAAGTGAAGGGTCCTGAGTTCAACCCTTGATATTGCATAAAAAAAAAAAAAAAGATAAATTTGAGAATGAGCATCTTAACAATGTTAAATGTTCTAACCTGTGAGCTTGGTACATGGCTCTTTTATTTGGGGCTTTTAAAGTTTCTCTCAGTAGTGTTTTGTATTTTTCCAGTGTATAAGTTTTGTCAGATTTGCCCCAAAGGGCTTCCTTTTAGGGGTGTTGTAATGGATAGCAGCACTTTGTATATTCAAGTTTTAGTTTTTTTTTTTTTTGTCTTTTTGATACAGGGTCTCACTATGCAGTTCAGGCTGGCCTTAAGCTCACTTTGTAGTTGAGGCTGGACTCGAACTCACAACAATCCTCCTGTCTCAGTCTCCCAAGTGCTGGGATTACAGGCCTGCACCACCATGCCTACCTTCAAGTTTTAATTTCTAATCATTTCCTAAATGTAGAAGTAAAAGTGATTCTTTCTTTCCTTCCTTCCTTCCTTCCTTCCTTCCTTCCTTCCTTCCTTCCTTCCTTCCTTCCTTCCTTGGAACCAGGGATTGAACTCAGGTCCTTGCGCTTGCCCGGCAAGTGCTTATTCCACTGAGCCTTCTCCCTGGCCCAGTAAAAGTGATTTTTGCATGTTGACTTTATGTCCTGAAAACCCCCTATTTCAATAACTATTTAAAACTTACCTGGCTAGGGATAGATCAGTGGATTAAAGTACCTGCTTAGGCAGACTTAGAGGTTGGTGGTTCGATCCCTGGCCTGACTGTTGTGCTGGCCTTGCCCAACTGGCCCTGCCCCTGGGGTGTGCTGGGATGGCAATTGAGACTGGGCGTGGTGGCACATGCCTCGTGCCTATTATCCCAGCACTGAGGAAGCTGAAAACAGAAGGATTCCTACAAGTCTGATCTATGTAGTAAGATCCTGTAGTCTCTGTAGACCCTGCACTAAACTAAAAAAAAAAAAAACAAAACAAACAAAAAAGAAACACAAAAACTTATCTGGCTGCAATAATGAAGATGATACAGTATTAATATAAAGATGGATAAGTAGATTGATGAAACTCAATGCATTCTGGACACAGACTAATAAATCATGTGAGCAATGGATACTAAATAAAGTCAAAGGGCTGGCCAGGTAGCTCAGTGGACTGAAGCACCTGCTTAGGCAGAGTGCAGTGGCTGGGGTTCCATCCCGGGGTGCTGTGCTGGCCCCACCCCTGGGGTGTGCTGAGACAGTGATTGAGACTGGGCGTGCACTGTAATCCCAGCACTTGGGAGGCTGAAAACAGGAGAATCACTACAAATCTTATCTGTGTAGTGAGACCCTGTAGTCCCTGTACTAAATATATAAAATTAAGCAACAACAACAAAAAACCCAAAAGTACAAAGGTAGGTAGCTCAGTGGATCAAGGAGAAATGGTGGTGGAACAATTGAATGTATATATGTAAGAAAAAGAAAATAAAAAGAGTTTTTGTTTATGCTGGGCTTTGTACCATTAAAAAAAGATGAAAGAAAGAAAATAACTCAAAATTATAGTCTTGAATGTAAAACCTAGAACTATGAAGCTGCTAGTAGAAAACATAACCAAGATTTTTTATTTTTTTTTATTTTTATGTATTTAATACAGGGTCTACAGGGTCTCACTACACAGATTGGACTCTGTGTAGTGATCCTCCTGTTTTTAGCTTCCCAAGCATTGGGACTACAGGTATTCGCCACCACACCCAGTCTCAATTAGATGCAGTGCATCCTGGGGGCAGGATCACCAGGATTGAACCCCAGCCCCTGAGCACTGCCTAAGCAGGTGCTCGAGTCTGCTGAGCTGTCTGGCCGGCCTATAACCACATAGTTTTTAAAAACTATTTATTTATTATTTATTTGGTACAGGATCTCCCTATGCAGCTCGGACTCGTAGTGATCCCCCTGTCTCAGTCTCCCCAGTGCTGGGATTACAGGCATGTATCACCACGCCCGGTTTCAGGGCCTACATGGCGAGGGGCAGGCAAGGCATGTGGGTACTGGGGATAGAACCTGGGTCCTTGAGCTTGCCAGCTTAGACTGCTGAGCTATCTCCTTGGGCCCATAACCAAATCTTTAGGTTAGGTAAGATTTTCTTAGATAAAACATCCACAATCCATAATAAAAAAAAAAAAAATTAGTCTAACTTTTACTTTGATAAAGTCTAATTGACAAATTAGACTTTATCAAAGTAAAAAGCTTCTACTTTTCAAAGATATTGTTAAAGAAATGAAATACAAGTCATAGCCTGGGAGCAGCCCCCCCCCCCAGCACTACATATTGTATAATTCCATTTGAATAAAGTTCTAAAAAAAAAAAACTTTTCTTTGGTGACAAATAGATAAATGGCAGCATGAGGAGTTTGAAGGAAGGACCAGAGGAAGTTTTTTTTTTTTCTTTTTCTGAGAAAAGGTCTTGCTATGTAGTTCAGGCCTGGCTTAAACCCACTATGTAGCCCCAGGCTGGCCTCAAACTCATGGCAATCCTCCTGCTTCAGCCTCCCTGGTGCTGGGATTACAGGTGTGTACAACTACATCTGGCTATAGGAAGCTTTCGAAGGTGATGGCTGTGTTGCTTATTTCTGCTGCAGTGGCTGGCTTCGTGGGTGTATCCACAAAAAATATCTGTACTTTTATATAGTTTGTTATATGTTGCATATCTCAGCAAACTCATTTTAATAACATAGTTTGCAAGAGCAAATTATAAACATTCTGGGAAAAGAACTAAATAATGAGGAAATGTAAAATATGGAGTATAGGTGTAATAGCACATGCCTGTAATCTCAGCGCTTGGAAGACTCGAGGCAGGAGGATCAATTTGAGTTTGAGGCCAGCTTGGGCTATGCAGTAAATTCAAGGACATCCTAAAAAGACAAAGAAACACGGTGAAGAGTTAGAATTGTGGAGGACCCACTTTTTTTTTAATCCCAGGTATACTTTTTTCTTTTGCTACCAGGAATCAAATTCAGGACCTTGGCTTGCTAGGCAGGCACTGGCCCCAAGGGAACAGAATCTTAACAGGGCTGTGTCTGGGGCCAGTGGGACAGACTGCTGCTCTCACAGTGGCATGGGGCGGGCTTGGTCTTTTGGGTTTCTGCCTGCATAGACAGGACCCTGAGGGACTGGGTTTGTAGGTTTTATTTAGTTTCTATTTGTTTTTTAGTTTTTTTGGAGAGAGGGTCTCCCTGGGTAGCTCAGGCTGTGCTTGAACTCACAGTGTAGCCCAGGCTGGCCTCCATGAGGCGTTCCTCCTGTCTCAGCCTCCCAAGTGCTGTACTTACAGATCTTTGCAATATAAGGAAGCGGTTCTTAAGTGATCGGTGTTTACCCAGATGCTGGATGCCCTCATCTTCCTTGTGGGGATTCACACCTCTGGGCAGGCGAGCATGGGCTCAGGGATACGGTCCTTCTCCTCTGTCCGCCCAGCCTCCCCCAAGCAAAAGCCCAGACTCTCCCAGTGGGGCAAGTTCCTGAGTCCTGGCACCTTTCCGTGCAGAGCATGAAGGGCTTCGAGGAGGGTGTGGAGTTCCTGCCTGTGAACAACGCCAAACAGGTGGAAAAGCGAGGCCCCCGGCGCTGTGTGGTGTTGGCAGCCCTGCTGCTCGGCTTCCTCTTGCTCTCGCTCACAGTGGGCCTGCTGGTGTGGCACTTCCAGTGTGAGTACTGTGGGTAGCCCGAGACGCCTGCAGTAGACAGGGTGGCTTGGGAGGAAGGCTCTGTCTCCAGAGCTGTTCCCCAACCAACCACTCTCCTGCCGGTGCAGATCGGACTGTGCAAGTGCAGAAGGCCTTCAATGGCTACCTGAGGATCAAGAACGAGAACTTCATAGATGCGTATGAGAACTCGAGCTCTGCCGAGTTCATGAACCTGGCCAAGAAAGTGAAGGAGGCGGTGAGTTCACTCTCAGGACCCTGACACCCCAGTTTCATCAAGGTTGGGATGGGGGAAAGGTAGCAGGGGTTGTGGTCCTGGGAAGTAAGGGAGCAGCTGGACTTGGAGGGGGCCACCACCATGCTTGCCCTGTCACAAATCTTGTCCTTTACCTGCAGCTAAAGTTGTTATACCTCGAGGTCCCGGTCCTGGGCCCCTACCACAGGAAGTCAACCATAACTGCCTTCAGGTAGATGCTGGGCATGGGAGGGGTGGTACCTGGCCCGCTGGGAGTGGGATCACATGGTGTTGTGTATCGGCCAAATGCCTTGGGACTCCAGGGGCACTGAGGCTGCAGGGCACATCCTGCTCTGTCCTTCGTGCAGGGGACTTGGCACGCTTGTTTCTTCTGTCTCTAAGGCAGTGTGGTTAGGATGACGTGCATGAGTGTTTGTGGAGTGCTGTGCGTGGTGCCTCCCATGTGCTGCGTTCAGGAAATGGAGTGATCACTCTTCCAAATCTGGGTTTGAGGGAGTTAGGACACCTAGGAGGGCTCAGGCAAACATGCTCTTTGAAAAGTAAACTTTGTTTTCTTTTTTTTTTGTTTTTTAAACTTTGTTTTCAAAGTACCTGTCTTAGTTACTTTTCACTTGTTGCTGGGACAAAATATCCGAAACCCAAACTGAAGGACAGAAAGGTTCATTTAGCTCAGTGAGTGAAGGTTTCAGTCCTTACTTGGCTGGCTCCAAGGCAGCGTGGCATGTGGCAGAGGAGAGCTGTTCATGGCGGTGGCAAAGGGCAAGAGAGGAGTAGCAGCAGCAGAGAGCAAGTCTGTCTTCCTTAGGTTGCATTCAGGCTCCTGCCCCAGGCTGGGTGTAGCACTGACACCCAGCATCCCAGCAGCATTCACCTCCGTGATCCCAGCACTGGATCAGGAATTAATCACAAACTCTTAGAGTCTGTCCTGTAACTGCATGAGGCATTGGGGTGACAAAAGACCCAAACCATAACAGCACCTTTGTGCTGGGGATTGAACCCAGGGCCCTGTACATGCTAGACAAATGCTCTCTCTCTCTCTGCATTACATCCCTAGTCCTGTTCTCTTTCTTTAAGAAATCTCACTGTATTGCCGGGGCTGGCCTCCCCTTGTGGCAGACCTCATGCTTTAGTGTCCCAAGGCTATGGATCACAGGCGGGCCACGCTATACACAGGCAGGTTTTTGTGGAAGGGGTTAGGTGTTGCCATTTGTTCAACCGGACCTTGAACTCCTACACACAAGTGATTCTCCTGCCTCAACCTCCTAAATCTCTGAGACTATAGGCAATTGCTACCATAGCTGGTCTCCAAGTATTTTTTTCTTTTGCTTCAGTTGAGTCCTCAGGGATGCTGGGTTGCAGGTAGCAATCTCAGCTCCCTAATTAGAAAACAGTCCCAGAAAGGGTGGTATTAGGCCCCCACATACTGTGCTCAGACTCCCATCAGGTATCCCCTGCTTACTTATCATGACCTGGCCCTGGGATGTGTGTGTGTGGGGGTGAGATGTGAGCTCGAGGCAAGGGGTAAGAGTTCTTGCTAAGGGCATCGCGGGGACCCTGGGGAATAGGTGGCCTGGAAGCATGGGGGTCCTCAGGCCTGCACACCTTCCTCAGGCTTGCTCTTGTTTCCCCAGCGAGGGCAGTGTCATTGCTTACTACTGGTCAGAATTCAGCATTCCCAAGTCCCTGGAGGTGGAGGTGGAGCGGGCCATGGCCGTGAAGCGAGTGATCACACTGCCGCCCCGAGGCCGGGCACTCAGCTCCTTTGTGGTGACCTCGGTGGTGGCCTTCCGTGAGTTGGGTGGGCAGGGGTGGGCACAGGAAGACCAGCCTGCGGGGAGGACAGCTGGGGCACCAGTGTTCCTGGCTGGCCTGTTGCCTCCTTAGGCTGCTAAGGAAGTAGGAATCATGGCATAAATTGTAATGGAATATTCTCCTTCTTGTTGTTCAGCTACTGACCCCAGAACATTGCAGAGGCCCCAGGACAGTAAGTATCCTGACCCCCACTCCCAGGTGGAAGAAAGGAGGGACATGGTCAGGTGTCCATTCAACCAGGGGTCCCTAAAAGTCTGATGGTAGCACATCCCTTCTTCAAAGTCCCCTCTGAGAAGCCACTTGCCTGCCTCCCCTGGGTCTGGCAAAGCCTGAGGTGCCTTGGGTGGCCAGGTCTGGGCTGTTCCTGGCTCCCTCAGCTCTGCTGGCCCCCAGCCCCACATATACTGTTCATGTCTCCTACACAGACAGCTGCAGTTTCTCCCTGCATACCCGGGACAGGGAGGTGACGCGCTTCACCACCCCTGGCTTTCCTGACAGCCCCTACCCTGCTCGCGCCCGCTGCCAGTGGACCCTGCGGGGCGACGCAGGCTCAGTGCTGAGCCTCACCTTTCGCAGCTTTGACGTCGCCCCCTGTGATGAGGAGAACAGTGACCTGGTCACAGTGTACAATAGTCTGAGCCCCGTGGAGCCCCACACCGTGGTTCGGTGAGTGGCCTGGAACCCTGTTGGATAGCACAGCTGACCCTGCAGGGCTGGGCCCAGGACCAAGTGGGCCATAGGCTGAAGTGCAGGTCAGGGCTGCAGAGGTGACACCTTGGCTTCTCTGGCCCGGGGCGGCCATGTCCACTTGGTGGGATGCTCTTCTGTAAACTTGTGGCTCATGTATAAATTTGGGCTTCATTACTAGGTCCCATAGAAATAGAGTGAGGCCCACACGTCTGGAGGTGATTGCCCTTGAAGAGATAGCTGTCTGTCGCTGGGCGTGGTGGCACACACTTATACTCCAGCCATATGGGGCTGAGGCAGGAGGGTTGTCAGTTCAGGATCAGCCTGCCAACTTGGGCAGACCCTCTCTCAAAAGTGTAAAAGTGCTGAAGACAGAGCCCTGGCTTCAGTCGCTGGTACTGAAAGAAAAGAACAAAAGCACTCTCAAGAGAAGAGGTGCAGAAGGGCTTAGCACACAGGGCTAGAGGAGGGCTGCAGAGAACAGGGGGCGCTGTGGGCAGGAACCATTGTTGTGGTTTACATGGGGAAGGAATTCAGCACAGAGGAGCTGGCCAGGGGCATTGTAGTGGGCTTTGGCACCTAGTGGTAGCCACCTGGGGTGGTCAGACCATGTAAGGACAGAGGAGAGAATCAGGCTCTGATCAGAGCAGTAGGTGTAGGATGGGCGTGCCTGCCAGTGAGTACCGCACCATTTCTAGGGATTGGCAGGCCAGGGCTGGAGTCTCTCCAGGGTCAGTGAGGGCCAGAGTCAGCACATCAGAGTTACAGAAAATAAGCAGCCGTGTCTGCACCTGCTGTGGTCTGGCACTGGGACGAGCAGCCCAGGGCAGGCTTTCTCTAGTGGTGCCGGACATAGCCTTCCGGTGCACCGTGGACCTGGGCAGGGAGTTCTTGATTCAGACCCACATCAAGACTAAACTGTCCTTGGTCACAACTTAGTAGCCAGGACCTCTGACCAGGTGCCTTCCCTGTCTCTTTAACTTACTAGCATATAACAAAGAGGTACACAATCCTCAAAGGAAAGAAGTAGCAACCAAGAAGTGGAAGAGGGGAACATCACCCGTTACTTTACTACCTAGGAATAACCACTGCTGTATGTGTGTGTGTGTGTGTGTGTGTGACTACAGACTAAACCCAGGACCTTCATACCAGCCCTTTTCAAATTTCTGAGATGGGGTCTCACTAAATCACTGTATTGTTCAGGCCAAGTTTGAACTGTCAACCCTCCGGCCTCAGCCTCCCAGAGGGCTGGCATATCCCACCACAACCCACAAACACTGTTACAGTTTTAGTGTATACTTGTCAGACTTTTTTTGGCTGTGTACTTACGTATGTCTTTAGAAACAGGATTATCTGTACCCATGTTTTCCAAATCAGTCAGCCCCATTTGCAATAGTCATCATGGTTACGATGTGGCATTGTGTAGTGACAGATGACCCAGTCACTAGGTCCGGAGCCTGGACACCCGAGTCTGATTCAAGTCCTGCTGCTTGTTAATTGTGGAATCTTGGCAGGTCACCGCACTGCTCTTTGCCTCCATGCCCTGTCTGGAGTGGGGACAGTGGCATCTACTTTGCAGCATTGTCTGAAACATTATGAATGCATAGATGGAGCAGTACTAAGAGGCCCTGGGTTAGCTTAGTGACAGAGAGCAGGCCCGTGTGTATGAGGCCCGGGTTTGACCCATAAAAAGCCCCCTGCGAAAATAAAAACTGCCAAGACCTACACCTCACCCTCTCTAAGGCATTGCTGTTACTGCTGCTCACACTGTCGTTCAGTCTGAAATTGGCCTCAGAGTCCTCAAGTGAAGCCTTTGTCCCTGAGACTTTGTTGCTTCACATGTGGGCCTAGGCTCCAGGCCAGGTCCCCCATTGCGAGCGTGGCGGGCTGTGGGCCCTGGGGAGGGGTCCCTCGCTGGTGAGTGGGTGCACATGGTCTGAGTGTGTCCCTCACTGACTCCTATCCCTCTGCCCTGCAGGCTGTGTGGCACCTACCCTCCCAACTACAACCTGACCTTCCTCTCCTCCAAGAACGTGCTGCTCGTCACACTGATCACCAACACGGAGCGGCGCCATCCAGGCTTTGACGCCACCTTCTTCCAGCTGCCCAAGATGAGCAGTAAGGAGGGGCAGGGCTGGGCAGGCAGTGCTTGTGGTCAGCTTGAAGGAATAGGCCTTAGAGGGGACCAAGCCCAGGAGATCGTAGCTCGCCCTGCAGTTGATCAGCTGGCCCTGATCAGTGGCAGAGGCTGACATGTGAGCCGCAGTGTTCCTCCACCTTTGAGTTTCTGGCATCCCCTAGAGGTGTCCAGTGCCTGGGCAGCAGGAGGCCTTGGCACAGGGCCCTTCCTGGCTTAGTGAGCTTGGTCCTCACCCCTCTGCTACCTTCCCCTGCAGGCTGTGGGGGCTCCCTGCGTGATGCCCAGGGAACATTCAGCACCCCCTACTACCCTGACCACTACCCACCCAACATCAACTGCACATGGGACATCCAGGTAGGAGTGTGTGAGGGAGGGAGGGGGCCTGGCAGGCAGATGTAATGGGCAGAGGGAGGCACAATGTGCTCCTCTGTCTGCCCCAGGCGGGTACCCCTGAACTTCTCTGCAGTATGGCAGGCCCAGGCCCAGGCCCCATCTGGGGCTGTAACCCTGCCCCAGCCTCTCCTGGGTGCTGCCAGGCAAGGGCATCCCTGTGGGGGTGCTGTCAGCACTGTGTACCCCTGGCAGAGCACATGTGAGAGGGGAGCGAGTCCAGTGCCTGTTGGTACCCATGGTGCCATCCTGGAGATCCCTGTCTTCTTCCACACCGGCCTTCTTAATAGGACATAGCAGGACCGGTGGTATAGCTCAGCCAACTAAGAGCTTGCTTAGGTAAGCACAGGGACCAGGGTTTGATTCCTGGTTCCACATGCTGTGCCGGCCCCGCCTTTGGGCGCGCTGAGCTATGGCCTGGGGCTGAGGACCCTTGAATTAAATAATAATTCCCTCTAAAAAACAAACCTTCAGCCAGGCATGGTAGTGCACGCCTATAATCCCAGCACTCAGGAGGCTGAGGCAGAGGGATCACTATGAGCTTGAAGACAGCTTGGACTACATAGTGAGGCCCTATCTTAAAAAAAAAAAAAAAAAAAAAAAAGCAAAGCAAAACAAACCTTTATCATAGGTCCATCTGCATAGGAAAAAAAATGCCATAGAGTGCATGGGGTTTGGTACCAGAGTCGTCAGGTTCCTTGGACATGCCCATGGTGCGGGGGCTGTCCCAGTCTGTCCTGCTCCATGCCACCCCTCCCTCTCCATCCAGGTGCCCAACAATAAGAATGTGAAGTTGCGCTTCAAGTACTTCTACCTGCTGGAGCCCAATGTGGTGCTGGGCACCTGCTCCAAGGACTATGTGGAGATCAATGGGGAGAAGTGAGCCCTGGGGCCAGGCACTGTGTCGGAGGTGGAAGGACTGGGTCCCCCACACCCCAGGCCCCAGCTCCCAGCGCGGCCCCTTCACCCTTGTGCACTCCTCCAGGTACTGCGGAGAAAGGCCCCAGTTTGTGGTCATCAGCAAGAGCAGCAGGATCAAGGTGCACTTCCACTCAGACCACTCGTACACCGACACAGGGTTCCTTGCAGAGTACCTCTCCTACGACTCCAAGGACCGTGAGTGTCTGTGGCTGGAGGGTGCGAGGTGCTGGCCCCACAGGTGCTTGAACCTCTGTTCTGTGTCTTATCAGCATTGTGGTCCTAGATTCTCAGGTATGGGAGGGCAGATACATGTCACTCTAGTGGCTTTTTGAGGAAAAAAGTGTCATCTTGATTTTATTCTAAAAAGCTGACTGCGGTACTGATTGTGGTGGTGCATGCTTGTGTACATAGGAGCCTGAGGCAGAAGTTTGAAGCCAGCCTGTACTACATAGGGAGACCCTGTCTCAAAAAATTAAAAAGCAAAAAAAAAGGCAACATATGGGTTTGGGGGCCTGTATCTTTAGTTCTAGCAAAAAATTTAAAAAGGGGGGCTGGGGAGATGGCTCAGCAGAATAAGCGCTTCCCTGGCAAGTGCAAGGGCCTGAGTTCAATCCCTTGTTCCGCCAAAAAAAAAAAAAAAAAAAAAAAAATAGTTAAAAAGGGCTAAGGATATTGTGCAGTGTGAAGGCCTTGGGTTCAACCCCTAGTACTACAAAAGAATATAAAGGGGGTCTGCCCTTAGCTCAGTTGTTTAAGCACCTGCTCATGGAAAGGCAGTCAGGAGCAGGATACTTTGGTTTAATCCCCAGCTCCACCTGCCTTACCAGACCTGCCTTTCAGGCAGCCTGAGCCACCAAAAAAAAAATCCTTTGGAGTCTGGGGAGATGGCTCAGTAGAATAAGTGCTTCTCTGGCAAGTGCAAGTGCCTGAGTTCAATCCCTGGTTCTGCAAAAAAAAAGAAAGTAAAGTAAAATATATAGGCTGACAGCAAGTACTGGTACAACCTTTTACCCCGACTTCCAGGGATGCATCTGGGGAGGTGGAGGAGGGGGCAGCTTAGGGCCAAGGACTGTCCTGCCCTGGCCAGCCTGGCCTTGTTTGGGCATCACTGACTTTCGGATCCATTTTTGTTCTTGTGGCTTTTTATTTTTATTTATTTTAATTCATGTATTTGATGCAGGGTCTCACTATACAGCTTGGACTCATTGTGATCCTCCTGTTTTCAGCCTCCCCAGAGCTAGGATCACAGCCCTGTGCCACCATGCCCAGTCTTGGTGGCCAGCTCAGTGTGCCCAGGGGCCAGGGCCGGTGCAGCATAAAGTACTGGGAATTGAACCTGGTCCCTGTGCTTGCCTAAGCAGGCACTTAGTTTGCTGAGCTATCTCACTGGCCCTCATTGTGGCTTTTTAGCACTTTTGTTTTAGTGGTATGGGCTTGGAGTGTTATATAATCCTTCTGGCTGTGTGCAGTCTGAAGATTCTCTATCTGAAGAGCCCAGGACCAGAAGTGTCACAGATTTCAGATGTTTTTGGGTTTTGGAATATTTGTGTATGCACAGTGAGCTACCTTGGGGAGGAGACCCATATCTAAGCATAGAATTCATTTCCGTTTCCTGTGTGACCTGCACACGTGGCCTCAGGCAATGCTCTGCACTATTTGAGTGCACTTGCTTGCATGTAATTCATTCCCTCAGGTCAGTGGGACTTTCCGCTGTGGCATCAGACCCATGTTCAAAAATTTCAGATTTTGGAGCCTTCTGGAGTTTGGATTTTTTATATGAAAGATGCTCAACCTGTGATTTTTAGTTTCAACCCTGCATCACAGAATGACCTTTTGGAGGACATTTTAACTCTGCTTAGGAATTCACATTTAAGTTAAAATTTGACTGCATGACTGACCAAAGGTATAACTGGAGGGGCGCATGTGACCAAGGTGTGTGTGCCTTTAGCTGCACAAACACTGAGTTGTGGAACTCATCTTAGCCTGAAGGAAGTCTGTGATGCGAGCTTACGCTTGGCTAGGGTGCATCCGTCATGGCCGTGCCCAGCTGCCCACATCACAGCCAGGGTGCTTGGCCCCCAGAGGGGAGGACACAGGCAGAGGGCTCTGACGCAGCCCTTTCCAGGGAGCCAGAGCTGGGGTGCAGGCCTCACTGCCCGGGAGGCTGGTGTGGGAGCTGCTCAGCCTGGGCCTCAGTGCCTGAGCCCCATGTCCACAAGGTGGCGGGAGTCTGGGAGGGAGTGGGACCCTGAGTCCCGACCTCCCTCCTGCAGCATGCCCGGGGATGTTCACCTGCGGCACGGGCCGGTGTATCCGGAGGGATCTGCGCTGCGACGGCTGGGCAGACTGCACGGACCACAGTGATGAGCGCAACTGCAGTGAGTTCTGCTTGTCCAGGGACACCTGGCGCCTGGGCCCCTTCTGCTCCCTTTGCCTTGGGAATCTTGGCTCCTCTGGAGACAATCTTGGCTCCGCCATAGCTAGTGGGTTGGGTGCCTGCCCTCCTGGTAGCCCTAGGAAGGGAAAAATCCCCAGTGAGGCTGCTGCCAAGGGGCTAGAGTTGCAGCCTAGCCTGGAGTTGAGTCCTGCCCTCCCCTACTGTCTTCAGCCTGTGACCCCAGCCACCAGTTCACGTGCAAGAACAAGTTGTGTAAACCCCTGTATTGGGTCTGCGATGGAGTGAATGACTGTGGGGACAACAGTGATGAGCTGGCGTGCAGTGAGTAGGCAGGTAGGGCGGGTGGGCACGGGGGCTCTGCCGCTGCCACCTGGCCCCGTTGGGGTTAAGGACCTGTGCTTCCCCAGAGTGTCCTGAGGGGACCTTCAAGTGCACCAGTGGGAAGTGCCTTCAGAAGAACCAGAAGTGCAATGGGAGGGATGACTGTGGGGACGGCTCTGATGAGGCCTCCTGTGACACTGGTGAGACCTGGCCCTGCCCGCTTCCCCATGGGGCATAGGGGCACCCCCGCATGGGCACATGTATGCACAGCATGCCTGAAGGCTGATAAGCATGCTAACATGCGGAGAGAAGAAGCGGCCAAGCGGAAGGAGCTTCGGAAAGTGCAAGCCTGCCGCAGAGCTGGGGGACAGCGGCCTGGGGGAGGAGTAGGCGGTGGCTGGGCCATGGTAGCCCCTGTGGCCTCTGGCTTCCGGGCTTACGCTGTGAGCAACTGATGCCTTCCTCTGCCCTCTTCCCGGAGCAGTGAGCATGGTCACTTGCACCAGACACACCTTTCACTGCGACAACGGACTGTGTGTGAACAAGGGCAACCCTGAGTGTGATGGGAAGAAAGACTGTGATGACGGCTCAGATGAAAAGAACTGTGGTGAGCGGCCAGCGTGGGTTCAGCGGGCGGGTGGGGCTTACCTGAGGGTGAATGCCCAGTAGAAATCTGGTGCCTTACTCACTGAGCTCTGGGCCTGAGAAAGGGTCCATGTTCCTGAAAGAAAGGATGACTCTGGGGCTGGAGAGAGCTCGGTGCATAAGTGCCTGCCTGGCAAGTGCAAAGACCTGAGTTTAATCCCCAGCACCACTGCTGTGCTGGCCCCATAGCTCTGGGCACGTTGTGCCAGCCCAAAACCAGGTGTGATACTACAATCCCATTAGGGAGGCTAAGACAGGAGGATCAACACGAGTCCAAACTGCATAGTGAGACCCTGTATCCAATAGATAAATAACATTTAAGGAAGGCTGATGCTGCTAACTGGGCAGAGGTTGCGCCATGGCCCAGCTCTGGCCTGGCCCAACGATGTGCAGCTCCCTCTGGCATCACTGGTGCAGTGCCCAACACCCGAGGCTTCCAGGATGAGAGTGTTATTTGGATCCAAGGTTCACGGCCAGCTGGATGCTCCAAGGCAGAAAATGGCATGGGAGAGGGGCATAGTGGAGGAAAACCTGCTCAGGTTATGGAGACCGGAAGCAGAGGGAAGGGAGGAGCTGGGGGGAGACAAACCCTTCCTAGTCACATCTGCTGGGCAGGTCTGTTCATGTCTCCTCAGTTGTAGGCTCAGAGAGGTAACGGTTTTGACCGGGCCAAACTTGTGCCACGCGGTCACACCTACCTCCTATTGCCAGACTCACCTCCGAGCAGCAAGTCAGGGTCCCATCACCCTTCAGAATCCCTGCCTTGGAGTGCATGGGGCCTTTGCATGGTGTCCTGTTCTAAACCATAGCAGAGGCCCAGGCAGCTAGCACCTCAGACCTCAGCCACTTGGCTGTGTGTGGGCCTCAGTGCTGGCCTGGTCCTGCTCTGCAGAGGTGGAGGAGGAGGAGGGCTTCAAGTTTGGACAGTGGAGAAGGTGGCAAGGTAGAAGTCAGATGGGATGCTTCCAGAGGGCCCCTGTACATTCCTGCTCCAGCATGGCTGCGTCTGACACCAGTGCTGGGAGCATCTTTTTGGCTCTGAGCAGTGCCCTGACTCACCCGTCCTTAGTGCTCTGTCTCTTCTCCAGACTGTGGGCAGCGGTCCTTCACCAAACGAGCTCGGGTGGTCGGGGGCACAGACTCCGAGAGCGGCGAGTGGCCCTGGCAGGTGAGCCTCCACGCTCTGGGCCAGGGCCACGTCTGCGGGGCCTCGCTCATCTCTCCCAACTGGCTGGTCTCAGCGGCGCACTGCTTTGTGGATGACAACAGTTTCAAGTAGGTGTGGGGGTCCTGCTGGGGGGCTGGCACCTGGGCAGGGTGACAAGGTCAGTCACATACCCTCAGGATTTATCCTATAACCCTGTATCACACTTTGTAGATCCTTTGCCAGTGTCAGCCTTGTAGATGAGTCACAGCCATTGCTTAACCAGTTTTCTCTCTGTGAAAGCTGGAGAGGGGTGGCAGATATTTGAGAATGGGGTTTAATAGCAGAACTAATAAACTCCCTTTTATGGGGTGCTCAGTGTCTGGCACTCCTGGTCCACCTGCAACACACTAGGCAGGTCTGTTTGTGTCTCCTCAGTCACAGGCTCAGAGACTTAACGGCTTTTGGCAGGGTCAGACTTGTGCCAGGTATGACAATTCTAAAGCCCGCTGCTCAGTCTGCACTGTGTGGCCCCTTGGCATAGGCTCACTGTAAGCTTTGGGTCTCAGCTCCAGCTATGGCTAGCAGAACACAGGTGACCTTGGGAAAGTTACCTGGATGCCCAGGTGTTGGGCTTGTCCCTGGCAATGTGATACTAAGAACCAAATTTGATAATGTGCCCTGCTGTCCCTGCACATGGTAGGCACAGGCCAGAAAGACGGGTCATGGGTGGCCCAGGACTAGGAGAGCAGGCACAAAGTCTGAGTGAAGGAGAAGTGGCAGGAACAGGGCATGGGGCCAGGGCAATTTGTGTCTCAGCTCCTGGTCTGCCAGGCCTTCTGGCCACTAGAGAGGAGGCCTTCTCTGAGACAGCCCCCACCTCCAACAGTGGGCCTTTGTGCTGGCTGCAGACTCTTGCAGGGCACGCAGCTCAAGGGCAGAGACATTTGGTGGGATGCAGAGGTGCAGGTGTGGGGAGGTCAGGCAGGTGCCTGTGGCTGGGGTGATGGTGGGCACAGAGCCAGCTCACTTGTCCCCAGCCCTCAAGGGGCTTTGGCCATTCAGTCTCCCCCAGCCCAAGAGATGTAGACATGGTATCCTGTCCAAACACTATTAGTACAAATCTTTCTACTTTTGAATTAAGTGAAAGTAGCTGTGTATCTATCCTGACTATTCTGTATATACAAATACAAAATGGTCTTTCCTTTGTAGCCCCATTTTTTGTTTAGTCCTGTCAGAGATGAGTGTTCCATTGGCATCTAAATACTATAGATGTGTGAATTCAGCAAAACAATCCAACACAATCCAGTAGTCCACAATTGTAGTGGGTTATACACAGAAGTTGTTGGCTCGAGCCTTTCACAGCTCAGCATATTAATATGGCTCCACCTTATATACCTCATTTTTATACTTTTCTGCTGGGTGGTTAAGACCAAGTGGAAGCGAGACCTATATAACAAGAAATGTAACTTTTGTATCTGATAAGGTCAGTCACATACCCTCAGGATTTATCCTGTAACCCTGTATCACACTTTGTAGATCCTTTGTATGTGTCAGCCTTGTAGATGAGTCATGGCCATTGCTTGGCCAGTTTTCTCTCTGAAAGCCCAGGAGAATGTTTTCTCTCCATGTGACTCTCAGGCACACACTACATAGTCAATTACTTTCCTCTGTGGCCCCATAATCTCCTTGATCAGAAAGTTTGGGACACAACTGAGTTACATGATGTTACAGTACAAGTTCTCCTATGTCCTGAGTCTTCACTGACCTTGAAAGGCTAGAGCCAGAATGTTGGCTGACCTTGCAACCCTTCCTTTTCTCTAATTTTTGATCTGCAAACTTAGGTTGTTAACCTTCCAGAATAGAAGCTTATTACCCTGGAACATAAGCAGTTCAGTTTACCCTATCTGTCTAACTATCAGTCATCTTAGGCATAACATGGAACATGTATTTTCCATCAAGTATTGATATGTTAAACTTTAAGTCCCTACAGAATATGAAGAAAAAAATAATTAAAAAATAGGAATAAACACTTACATATTTTTACACAGAAATTGTAGCAGGGCAGTCTGTGACATTTTTTTTTCTTGTGTCTTTTTCTCATTTATTACCCTTAATTAAAAAAAAAAAAAAAAAAAAAACTTGAGAGACAGTATGGTAATAATTGGTATGTCATGACAGGAAGTACATATTTAGAAGACCAGAATGACAGGTATTCCAGCGTGACCTTCTATTACACACTGCTATCTTCAGTGCAGTTGCTTCGTTCACAGGTATCAGCATGTATAGTTAGTCAGGGGTGAGAATCCTACCACTTGACTGCTAGTTTCAAAAACTTGCTGATGTTTCTCAGGATCACTGCCTTACCCATCTTGTGCATATAAATGTATAGCTTTACCCCTGTCATGTTGCCCAGCTTTTCTCCTTGCCTTCTCCTCATTGTCCAGTCCTGAAGTTCTTGCTTTCCTTTAATTGCGTATTAAATACTAATACCTTTCTATTTGTATTTCTTCTTTTGAGTTCTTGTACTAGGGAGACTATATGATATTTACATGTGTGGGTCTGATTTATTTTGCTTATAAGTATATCTTCAAGTGGCATCCACTTAAATATGAAGGCTTCAAGTTTATCATTCTTTATAGCTGAGTAATATGCCATTGTATAAAGACACCACATCTTTTTCAACCATTCCTCATGTGACAGGCATCTTGGTAGTTTCCAAGATTTGGCTATCACAAATTGTGCTGCTATACACATAGGTACACATATATCACTATGGTATGACATTTCAAAATTTTTAAATTTGAGGCACTTCCTTGCTTAATAGCACTACCATGCCCTCTAGGCCCCTCTTGTATCTTCCCTGTCCTAATCCTAGGATTGGCTAGGACAGTCTGCATGTGCAGTTGAGGCTGAGCTTGGACTCCTGGCCATCCTCTTGCCTCAGCCTCCTGAGTGTTGAGTACCACCAGACCTGCCTCCCAGGCACACTGTTATCAGGGATGGTGTTTAGAAGCCAAGATGTAGACCCTCGGTGCCCCCTGCAGTGTCGCTGTTTCCTGGCTCTTGGTGGGCCTGGCTAGGGAGCAGGGATTCACTCCAGGCCCATGTTTCCTTATGCCTCTCTCTTTATTTTATTTTTCATCTGTTGTTCAGTCTTACTCCTGTCCATTAATAGTACAGTTAGAGCTGGGGGTATAGCTCGGAGATAGAGTAATTTGCCGCACATGCTCAAGGCCTTGGGTTCTTCCCTCAAGACTACATAGAAAATAAAGTGCAATTAATGCATTTGCCATGCATCATTGCTGCTAGCACCAAGAGACACATATGAATCAAACTTGATCTCTGCACTTTGCAGACTCACCAGGGTGGGGACAAACTTGGTTGTGTGCATGTGTGTGTGTGCTCATGCATGCACACTCGCACATACAGTGAGTGCTATGCCAGAACTACCCACACACATCCTTGGTCCCAAGGTGCAGTGTTCAGCATTCTGCCTAAGGGCGGGGCAGGCAGTAGGTCAGGGTGTCCAAGGTCAGCCGGAACAGTGTCTCAGCCAACCTGACTGAGGGAGGGAGGCCTGTGAACTGTGCAGCCACCCAGGTCAGGTTCCTTGGGCACATGGAGTTGGGCAGAGCGCAGTGGACTGAGGCTGACGTGTGGGATGTGGGGCTTGGGCAAAGGAGTTTGTTGCTCTGTGTCCAAGGCCTCATCTCAGAATGGGATGGCCAGCCTGGCAGGGCCCTGTGGAGAATACAGGATCCCACATGTTAGCCCTGAGGGAGGGCGCAGCCTTCTGCCTGCTGGGCACTGTGGGGCTTTCAGTGGCCATGACTTCTCACCTGGAATCTCTGCTGCCTATGGCCACATAGGCCTAGATAACCATGTGGGTCAGCTTTCTGTTGCTCTGACAAGTCCCTGAGATACTAATAAAGAGAAGGGTCATGTTGGCTCATGGTTTGCAGGGCTGCAGTCTGGTCAGGTGCACCTTTGCTTTCAGGCTGCTGTGGGTGCCGGTTGGCAAAGCTGGAGCGAGGCACCTATGTCCTGTGCTCATGTGTCCATGCACAGCAGCTGTCCTCTCCCCTCCCAGGTACTCGGACCCCACCAAGTGGACGGCCTTCCTGGGCCTGCTGGACCAAGGCCAGCGCACAGCCAGCGGAGTGCAGGAACATGAGCTCAAACGCATCATCCGGCACCCTTCCTTCAATGACTTCACCTTTGACTATGACATTGCCCTGCTGGAGCTAAAGAAGCCGGCGGAGTACAGCGCTGTGGTGCGGCCCATCTGCCTGCCTGATGCTTCTCATGTCTTCCCGGCTGGCAAGGCCATCTGGGTCACAGGCTGGGGGCACACGGAGCAGGGAGGTGAGCTTTACTTCGGGCCAGGGACCTGCTTGTGGAGGTGTGGGCAGAACCATAATGATGCTCATTGTTGAAGCTTCTAGAGCAGATAAGGAAGAAATGGCAAAGCCTGGCTGCTGGACCAGATTTCTGCGGCATGCTGTACTTTCAGTCTTCCACCTATTTTCCTGAACTTAGTGCTTTTTTGTTTGGGATGCTTAGGCTTGTGGGCCTGCTAAGCTGCATGTACCCCTAAGTCCACCCCAGCTCACCTTGCTGCAGGGCCGACAGATCTCCAGCCTTTCTCCCAGGTGACAGGCAGGTGTGCTGCCACTTAGGCTTGTCTGTCCTGGGTGTTAAATGGTTTCCAGGATTTTGCTGGTAAACCGATGCCCATGGGAGCATCTTCCAGGAGCTCTGGCCCATGTGCACAGCTCCCTGAGGAGTTGCCTGTCTTGTGCTCTCTTCCCCAGGCATTGGGGCCCTGATCCTGCAGAAGGGTGAGATCCGGGTCATCAACCAGACGACCTGTGAGGACCTGCTGCCACAGCAGATCACCCCACGGATGATGTGTGTGGGCTTCCTCAGTGGGGGTGTGGACGCCTGCCAGGTGTGTGGGCTGAGGCAGGTGGCTGGGGGGTGGTGGGATGGGGTAGGTGGGACTGGGCCCTCATACTTGATCTTGTCTCTCAGGGCGACTCTGGGGGCCCCCTGTCCAGCGTGGAAGCAGATGGGCGAATCTTCCAGGCAGGCATAGTAAGCTGGGGTGAAGGCTGTGCGCAGAAGAACAAGCCTGGTGTATACACGAGGCTCCCTGTATTACGGACCTGGATCAAAGAGCAGACTGGGGTGTAGAGGTGGCTCTGCCCACATGACTCAATGTGCATGCCTGTGTAGCCACCAAACAGGCCAGCTACAAGGCTGAAGACAGACCCTTGGCCACTGACTTCTTTTGGGCCTCTCCTCCAGAACCCAGACTGTGCACATGCCTGCAAGCCTTAGAGTCACCTGGGATCATGGCCTCCCTCAGCCTCCAGGTATGGCTCAGAGTTGGGGAGGAGGCGCTGACTGCTTGTGGAGGCGAAGGCTCAAAGACGTGGCTCCTTCACTTTGGCCCAGAGCCTTGGGCTCTCCAGCTCCAGAGAAGCTGTTGGGGACCCTCTCCATGCATGTGGGGGTGCAGGCTCAGGACTGTGGGGTCCTAGGTTACCTTCTTCAGGAGACCCCAGCCTGCAGGACTCTGGAAAACAGGGGTCTAAAAATGGATTTGTATCACCAGCTCCTAGGGTGGCTTCAGTGTGTGCATTTGTGTCTAAGAGTAAAACATTGTATGTTTTTAACTACTTTTTTTCTTCTGAAGTTGACAGGTTCTCCTTCCTAGCTCTATTTGCAAGAAACTAGTCTTCCCCCAATCAGATTTTTATTGCTACATTTTAGTTATACATAATGATCACATTCATCATGGACAATTTGTACCTGTACGTGATAGAACTTATTTTGTAAGACACTGGTCTTACGTTCCCCTCAGAGGGGCCAGTACTGCTCTGTCCAGTGCCTTCAGCAGGAAGCCTGGAGGAAGTAGGGATCATCTATGACTGGCAGGAACATCTGGATCCCTGGGCCACACACAGGTGCAACTTCCCATGTTGCACCAGGCCCTCTGGAGCTAGCAGCTCTGGGCAGGAGGGCAGCAGTCTGTGCTCTGAGAGGCCCCAGAGGGTTCCAAACATGCTGGAGTTTGAGCAGCAGTTTAACTGTGTCCTGCCATTCCAAGACAAAGTCTGCAGTGGTACCTTTGATCCCATCATTCTGGCATGGTCCTCGGAGCCTCCTGGGATTCATAGACTCATTTGAACCCTAGGGAATCAATAAAGTACCCTCCAAAAGACTGCCTTGAGGTGCAGAATTACTCCTGACCAGTGAGTAGGACAGTCCATGCATCCATAACCAGAGCTCAAGCGTACCACTCTGAGGCTCTCATGAAGACCAAAGTCAATGGTATGAACAGTCATCGAGGGGGTGGCATGGGTCTCTGGAGGGTGCTGCTGTGCAGCCTTTTGCTGGGGAAGGTGGGCCTGGCACTGTGCAACGCAGGTCCCGTCATCCCCATAGCCTCTTGGACTGACTTACTGCCTTTTGTTGCCTTTCAAGTCTTCACTCTGAATTATTTTGCACTGGTCCCAAACCATGTAGCTGGCCCCACAGCCTCATGCACCTGGCCATTCTCTGCTGTCCAAGGAGAGCTGGGAGATACAGACAGGCCCGAGAGGCTAGAAGAGGTGGTAACCAGGGAGTGTAGCACGGTGTCCTCAGGGAGAAATGGACTTTCGCCAGCTTCCTAGCTTCTGCCCTTTGCATGGGAGGAGGAGACCCTCGGAGCCTCTGCTTCAGGGCCACACAGGCATTGTCGGGTCTGTCAAGGTGGGGTGGGGGTGCAGTGCTGTGCTGGTCACCTGAGCTTAGCGTCCACCTTGAGGGAACCAGGGAATCTTAGTCCTGGTTGGGAGCTGGAGGTAGCATTTTCTGTTCCTCTCAAACTGCCTTGTATCAATGTTGCAGCCTCTAACCAAACCATTTCACATTTAATGAGTGTTAACTGAGTCCTGTGTGTTGCATCCATGGGAAGTCAAACTCAGACCTACAAGCTGCAAGAGTCACAGTGAAATTGGGGTTAAGAAGGGTGGGCCTTAGAGAGGGGGTCAGGTTTCAAATCCTGGGTACCCCAGTGTCCCTAAGCCGGAGGGTTCGGGAGGCTGGCATTCGGGTGGCCACATGGTGGCGATGTTGAGCTGTTACAGCAGACAGTCGCTCCTGGGAGGGGGAGCCCAATGGGAGACCAGGTCTTCCCTTTTCGCCAGCTCCCTGCAGTGCACGTGCCTGCAGCAGGGTGAGCCCGAGGCCTTCATCGCGAAGCCTTTCCTAGTCCTTTAGCCCTTTTAGTGCGGCTTTCATCTGTTTGCAGCCAGGAGCTCTGACCTCAGCATTCCTTCCTGGAGGAACGCAAGTTCCTAGGTTAGTTCAAAGGTGGCTACTGAGGTGGTATTAGCTCTGTAAGAACAAAGGTGAAGCTGTATCCCATGAGACACCCCTGATGGGCACCTAGGACAGAAACACATCTGAACATACACACACATGGACATTGGAGTGGCATGGGGTAGGGTGTGGGGTATGCGCGCGTGTGTTTGTGTGTGTGTGTGTGTGTGTGTATGTGTGTGGCGCTTGGTCTGGCTGAAGCCGGGACACCCTCTCCCCCGACTCCCAGAGGCATTCAAGGTGTCTCAGCTGAAAACTTGCACTTTTCCAGGCTTGGGGTCACGGTGTGCACATATGTGTGTTCACGGGTGTGTGCACGGTGCCCACTTGCAGCCATTTTAAAGGAAACTGGATCTAATGGCCCACAATTCTCAAACGTGAATTTCTGGGGGCTGTGAAATGATAGAACCAGTGTTTAATGAAGAACGGCATCTCCTAAGTGACTGATTTTTATTTTAAATACAGGGTCTTAAGTTGCTCAGGCTGGCCTTGAACTTAGGACCCTGTGTCAGCTTCCCTACTGACTGGGATTATTTAAATCTCACAACAATCCTCTCTAGTCATGACCTTCTGACACCAAGAATAGAAAGCCAGGGGACACCTAGGAACACTGTGCCTGGGCTCTGATGCTGGCAGTTTGACTCCAGGGCCACACTTGGTCACTGTGCACCTCGCAGCTGCTATGTGCTGTTCACATGCTCCCTCTGTCTCCTAAGGATGCGTCTCTACATGTGCTGAAGGCAGCCGCACTTGTTCCTCAGAAGACAGTCATTCAGTGCTTCAGTTTGGGTGCATTTTTCTCTGTGTACCAGAGGTGGCTGTTTCTGGGCAGCAGATGGGAGTGGGCTGGTGTTGCAATCGCTTGTCTGAGCATGAGTCCCTTTCGCAACAGGCCTCTGACAGATCTGCTGCTGCCCAGAGGCCCTGTGTGCAGACCGGGATTGGCTCTGAGCTGGTTCTGTGCTTGTCTGCCACCTGCTTTGCTCCGAGTGCAGGAGGAGCTGCCTTCCCTAGCTGTGCACACAGTGCTGTGCACACAGTTGCTGCTTCTTAGGTCCCTCAGGACCCCCTATGGGAGGGACTTGTTAGTGGTCATGCCGGCCAAGTAGCCCAGGAAGGATGGTGGGCTGGGGAGGGTAGCAAGGAGAATGCAGGTCAGAAGGTGGCAGGGATGATACTGTCACAGCGTGTGGGTCCCTCAGGGTGACCTGGAGCAAGTGGAAGACCCTACATAGCACAAAGGAAGAAGGCAAACACAAAGCAGGAATCAGGCTATTTCTGTCTGGGTTTAAGGTGTTGGAGTTGTCTAGACCCAGTTGCACTGCTCTTCCTTCCACAAGGTGAGGAGCCCTGTATTGGCAGCAGATGCTGTAGCCTGGCTCCTGCAACACTGTGCGTGCCTGTGTGCGTGCATGTGTGCATGCGTATGTGTGCGTGCTTGGCTGCTCTGGCTCTGCGCTGGATGAACCCTTCTGAGCTCCCCAACGAGAGCAGAAAGGACAGCCAGAGCACTGATGGCGAGCAGGCCGAGGAGTACACACAGGGCAGCCCTGAGCCAGGGCCACATTCCGGCCCTGCACACCTTCCCTTACCGAGTGGCTCTCATGGTGTGGAGCACCCAGGGCGAAGGTGTGGTGTGATGAAGACCACTCTTGGGCTCCCAACCCTCACCCAGCCCTACCCGGCTGCCTTCCTTCTCCTCCCAGCTCCTTTAGCCTTCTCAGCCCCCAAGCTGGGAGGCTGTGTGTTCCTGGCTTAGGTGGGGTCAGTTCCATTGTCTCAGCCTCTTCCAGGAGTGTGGATTTTCCTGGGCTGCAAACCCAACTTTCCTCACTGTGTGCTGTGCTTGCGCACCTTGGAGCTTATCGGCATTTCCCTGTCCAATCCTGGAATCAGAACAGCTGTCTCCAGCCAGGCCTCTCTGGAGCCTCATATGGTCTTGTTTAACTCGACAGGGAAATTCCGGGGAAATTCTTCCATTCTCGGCCCATCTCTTTCCACCAGGCTCAGGAACACTGTGTGGATTGGGGGCAGTGGTAAAGCAGTTGGGGGGAGCGGGGTGCGACCAGAGGACCAGTTCTGAGGTAGCAGGGCAGCGACTCAGTGAATCTTCGAGGTCACAGTGCCAGCACTGTGTGCACAGCTAGGGAAGGCAGCACAGGAAAAGTCCAGGTTGAGGGGACTAAAGATTATGTTAAAAGCATGTGGCTCGTGAAAAAAAAAAAAAGTTATTTATGTAAATGAGGGGAAAGGAGGAAAGAAGTTGCCCTTTAATGCAGCTTGTTAGGGCTGGGAGTGGCTCAGTGGAATAAGTGCTTCCCTGGCAAGCACAAGGGCCTGAGTTCAATCCCTGGTTCTGCCAAAAAAAAACAAAACAAAAAAAAACTGTGAATACCTAAAACTTTGCTCCTACAATGTCTCCAAATAACCCTTAACTAAACGGTGTCTAATGCAGCTTGTTTGATGTGGCTGTGGCCGCATTGGGCACAGCAGGACCCCAGATGAGCAAACAGCAGGAAGGCTTGGTGCAGCGCACACCCAGGGCCAGGAGAAAGCAGATGCTAGCCTGCCACGCAGGGTGCAGCAGGGCTGTGCCTGAGGGCCCCAACTGTAAGGAGAGGTGGTCCTGCAAGTGCCTCAGCCACCGGCTGCTGGTGTAGTAGCTGCCTGAGGGCCTTCCTTTATTTACTTTTTGCGGATCTCTGAGCTTTGCGCTACCAGGCAAGTGCTTATTCTACTGAGTTATCTCCCTGGCCCCTTTTAGAACAGGAAAACATCAGCCTTCCAGCTCCAAGGGGGAAGATTCTGTGGCTGCCTAGCTGCCCTCTAGGCAAGGACTCTTTCATCATCAGGGAGCAGATGAGCTTCCTGGGACAGGTGGAGGAGGTGATTTGCTTTGTCCCTGCTGCCGGTGCTGTGTCACTTGTGTCTCCCCAGCTGGGTTGTGGGGGACATTATAGGATCAAGGTGCTCTCACTCAGTAGTGGAGGATGAGCAGCCATGATGACAGCGGTGTAACCAGGACTTGGTCTCTCCTCCACCTCACCTTTCTAGGAGACAGGACTTCAGGAGGGGGTTGGGAGAAGGTACCAAGCTCCACATCCACAGTCTGTCACCTTCTGGAACCAAGAGCTCCGCTGGGGGCTCTAAGATGCAGGATCAGGCTCTTGCCAGCTAATAAATTCACCGGCTGAGGTACATGTAGAAAGGTCAAAAGGGACGTTCAGAGCTGGGCTCCAAAAAGGTTCCTTCAGAATTGTCAAATCTTTCCTGTTCCATTTCCTTGGCCCTCACAGCAGCCCCTGGGCATTTCCCTTTCTCCCAGCCAGGCCATCTGCTTTCTCTTACTCCTTTGCCTGGGGCAGTGTGGGCTGGAGGGAGAAATGTTTTCTTGAGGTCTTGGCCCTGGGCCGCAGAACTGGGCAGAACTGGGCGTTCTGGCCTCAGATTCAGAAGACCAACCCCTGCCTATCACCTTCCTCCCCTGAGCCCTTTGTTTCTGAGTGTTGTGTGGCTTCAAGGCAAAGCTCTGCAAAGGGAGAGGCTGGAAGTGATGGGCACCTTGGCTTGGAGCTTTGCATGGGAAAGGAAATTCTGTGAGGTGTTGGGTGGATGGGGCACTGCTGAGCCCAGACTTCCCTGTTTGAGACCCACAAGTTGAATCTGTGCTTGGGGACAGAAATAGTTCTGTACCACCAGTGACAAGGACTTCCACGGACCTGGGGGAATGAAGCAAAAACCGAACTGAAAACTGAATTCCATTTGGTCCTAGTTTAAAAGCTTTGAAAGACAAACAAAGCACTAGAAGTTTGAACTGTTTTATTGGGTACTTGTGTTGGACACCTTTTGAATTTAAACATTTTTTAAAGTTTGGATTAAGGGTAAGTAAAGAACATTTTGGCTTTAGTCCTTGCCTTGCAGCTCTTTATAGGAGTACTAGGGGGCGCCCCCACACCACATTTCAGTGCGGTCCTTGTCCAGAGCCGCGCAGCAGCCCACGCACGAGTCCCGTGTGGTCCAGAGGAAGCTTGGGTAGCCCACCTCTCTCCCACCTCCCACACAACTTAGGCTGCGTCCTGGCAAAACACTGATGTCAAGCGCCTACACTCTCACCAGTGGAACCAACACGGTGAAGGCGCCCATCCTACAGAGGGGCTGTGCTAGCTTTTCAAGGGCGACAGATGACTTATTTTGCCCAAAGTGGAATCACAGGCAGGCTTTCCTAGGCCGCACAACTGTTTCCTGAGCGCATGAGCAGGGCAGCCAGCTCTTGCTGTGGAGTGAGCCTCGGGGATGGAGCTGGTGAGCTAAGGCTGGAAGACAGGCTTCTGTGGCAGCTTCCTATGCTGGCACAGGTTTACAGAGGCTAAGGGAGCCTGAGATCATGGTCGCTGGGGCATTATTAATGCCCCATGGACATGGGGCATTATTCTCGTTCCCTCCTGGTTCCGGTGGGCTTCAGAGTGCTCCTCAGATCCCCTTTGCCAGAGTTAGCTCTCCCCCTATTGCATGTGTCTTTTCCAGACACATCTCTGAAACTTTTCTGAGGTGAAGCTGCACTAATCCTTCCAACCCTCTGCACCAGCTAGTTTACCTCAGACCTGAGAAGGAATGAGATTTGGGGCTGGCGCTGCTAAAGGCCTGCCTAGCACCTTGTGAGCTCCAAAGAGCACCAGAGCTGTCAAGAGCTTGGCTGATCCTTGATCAGTCAGGATGGAAATGCCAGGGAGATAGGACATGTGCCCTTTTGTTGTCCAGACAGGTCTCTTGCCCAGGCTGGCCTGCACTCCCCTGCCATGCACTGCTGGGGCTGGGAGTGTCAGAGAGGAAGGGAGCACAACTTTCCTGAAGACAATCAGTGCCTCCTGGAGTCTGAGTTCTGTCCCTTTTTGACCTTTCCAGGTACTTTCTATTGCCTTGGGAATAATGAATCTTTTCCCGTTTTATGGGATGACACCACCAGTAACTGAGAAGTGAGGGCCAGTCTTGGGGTCTGCACCGAACACAGGTTGTACAGCTTTTTAATGTGCTTGGAGGTGGGCTCCCCTGCAGCATGCTCAGGACCCCATGGAGGGGGGGCTGCAGCTTGCTCCTACTCCACACCAGGGCTCAGCGCTCCACACGTCATCCCTGCTCTCCTCTCCACCCCACTCCCAGCTTATTCCTGCTGGTAGGAGAGGAGCCTGCTGAGGCCAGACAGGCGTGAAACTCCCAGGTTGAGGGGAAGCCAGGAAGTGGAAGGTGAAGCCGGTCTACACCCAAGGCTGGAATGCTGGCTGTGGGGTGGAGGTTTCAGACTACAGCCCGGAGGGGAGTGAGGGGTGACAGGCTCAGTGTGGGGCACCCTGCCAGCACTGGGCTGATAGGGCGCTTGGCTTTGTGGGCCTCAGGCTCATGGAGTAGATGGGGACCCCATGTGTGTACGCTGTGTCATTTGCATGTCTAGGCTCTAGTGAGGCTGTCTCCTCAGCCCACAGTAAAACCTTTGCACACTGTGGGCTAGAGTTCACCTACGCATCATACACGGGGCGCCCCGGAGAGAAGGGTATGAACGCACCGGCTGGCATGTGTGCTGCCTCCTCATTTTGCCGGGCTGAGTCCCTTCTCCATCACAGGCTGCACCCAAGCAGACACCCACCTCCTCCACTGGCAGGGTTCTGGGTAAGGAGCATGTCCCCGTCATGTCCTGGGTGAACACAGAAACACCTGAGGTCCAGCTGCATGTCTAAGCCCGGGCCTGACACGCAGGTCTTTTCTATGGCATTTTAAGCTCTCAGAAAAGCCAAAATTGTGGATATAGCGAGTGAGCTCAGCTCTTTGAAACAAAGACAGAGCTACAGCTGCTGCTAGTGCCTGCTCTATCTTGCAGCCACTCCTGGGCTTCTCTGCCTTTGTTCTGGTGGACACTGCCTGGAAGCCAACTCGTCGCCAGTCCCTGCTCTCTAATCTCTTGCAGTTCGTGCTCCATCACACTTTGCCTAGCGCCGAGTTGTCCTCTGCCCGCATGCTCGCCTCCCCCCTCCCCACTGAACCCGGGCTCCAGTCACTCCACGCTAGCCTGCCCTCCTACACTGCCTGGCTCTCTGCTGTCCCAGTAGTCTTCCCACCACTTCCACCTGCCCCTCTAACCCCAACCAAGAACTCCACCAGGGCAAGATATGTTCTGTTTCTAAGATGGAGGAGTCAGTGTTCATGGAAGAAGAGTAATTGCACACAGCAGTTTGGACATTAGAATGTTCTTAGGAATTTTCAGTCCTATCAACTTTTTAGTAAAAGCTAAGCTCCACTAGAAAGTTTAGTAATTCAGTAACCAAGCAACTGGCTAAAGCACTTCATTTGTGCAACCATTCTGTAGTGGGTCTCTCCGGGGTGTACCTCTGGAACTCCTTCTCTTTCCAGTGCTGGAGACAGCCCCAAGGCCTGGCCCAACCCATCCGCAACTCCGCGTGGCTGGGAACTGTGCCCTGGCTCCTGTCCCAGGGCGGCCGAGCTACTCAGGACAGCTCAGGACACAGGTGCTCTCCACCGCAGGGCGGCGCTGCTCTCGCCTCACTCCCTCCCTCTGGTGCCCCGAGCCAAAGTTGTTATCCCTTCTAGAGCGAGATCTACTCATGTCACTTTGTCCAGAAATCTGACGGTGCCCTTTTGCTAGCAGATAGTTTGTTCCTCAGGGTTTCCTTGTAGGACCAGTCCATGGTTGTTTACCCACTTTTGCCCTTCAGAGACACCGTGATACTTGGCAAATTACACTGCTTCTCTTCCCTCCAGTTTATCCTGGGGGGCTAACCCTCATTCCTTCCCCAGGCTGTGGCTCCTTCAAGGGACAGTCCAAAGGTCCAACAGATACGTTTGGGTGTCTTGTGACAATCATTTTTTATTTTTATTTTTAAAATCTCTGGACTTTTTTTTTTTTACTTCAGAAGCTGTTAGGTTCTGTCAGGTTGGACTCCATTCACTCCATCGACCCTGGGCCTGTTACCCTAGTTATGGGCAGAGGCCTGTGATGAAAAGAGGCGCTCAGAATATAAGAGGAAGCCCAGCCCAGTGTAGCAGGCCCTGGGAAGGTGTCCTTGGGAAGTGTTGCTGGAGTGTGACTTGGCAGGGGACAAAGCCAGGAGGGGGAGGGGGCGGCAGATACCACTGTTTCACAGAAGCGTGTGCCAAGCAGCCATGTTGCCTGCAGCTGTCCTGAGGATTAAAGATGGTGTCTCACCAGTTTCTAAAGCCCTGTAGGTATAGACTCTCATAAATTCAAGACTGCTGTATTTACTGAAGCATTTGGGACAACTCATCAAGTAACAGGAAAGTAACTCAGATATTGTTACACTTTCCTGACTTGCACCTTTAGGAGCTGTGGTAAACTAAACTACCGACCATTACTTGCAGCAACTGTTTATCCACTCAGCAGTGTCTAGTTCTACTGTGCCAGGTACTACAAACATGATACACAAGCACAAGGCACACTCTTTGAATTCAGGGTGTGCAGTCAGTGTCTTTCAGTGAGATTTACAATGGTTACTATATACTAGGCACTGCAGCAAGCACTGCATGTATAATTTAGTCCTCACACTGCTGGTGAACTTAAAAGACTGTGACTGAGAGGTGCCTTAGTGGAGCTAAACAAGTGAATGCACACCAGTGCTTTTAGCCCCAAACTGAAGGGGAGGAGCGGGAGGAGGTCCCAGGTGTTCCAGAGCTGTGAAGCCTGAGCTCTCCTGAAGGCCAGGCAACACAGTCTTGGAAGTTCTGAGGGACAGCAAGAGCTGGAGACTGGAAGTGGGACAATGTCCTAATGAGACAGATGATCCTAGGATAAACAGGAGGTTGTTTCAGAAAGGGGCAGAAGCCAAAAGAGGGACCAACAGGAAACTACTGATGTTACCTGGACATAAACACCAAGAACTAGAGATGTTTATAGCAGTAGGGATGAAGAAAATAATGGGAAATGCTATGAACAGGTACTGGAAAGATAGCCTAGTGAAAGTATTAACCCATCCCATCTGTAGAGAAAAAAAGATTAAAAAGTCCTCAGCAGCAAGGTGTGGTTGTGCAAGTCTTTTATCCCAGCACCTGGACGCTGCAGCACGGACAGACTGGAGCCCAGCCCAAGCAACTGCAGCAACCTAGTGTGATTCTGTCTCAAAACCAAGCCAAACCAACCTAGACCAGGGATGTAGCTCAGTGTGAGGGCTCTGCTTGTTTAGACTTCCTGTACCACAGAGAATAAGCAAAACAAGACAGAACTTGAGTGATTAGGAGCAGTGGTTTCCAGTTTGAGAAAAAGAGTTAAATTCTGGTATAAAAGACAGAAAAAACACACACCTGCATAACTCAATTCACTTTTCTCTCCCTCAAGGATTTCACAAAGAGAATCATCATGCTAGAACTGGCAGGGCCAAAAAGTTCCTAGCTTGTCTTCCAACAATTGCGTTTAGAAGATGCTGTTTGGATGAGTTATTTTCCTATGAATTGGGGGCTTCAATATTTTGGTAGGTGAATTCAAGTAAACCAATCAAAATTTAAGAGAACTACAATAGTAGCAACAAGAACAAAACATCAATTTGTCCACCAGGGAATTCAAGCCCCACTTACTGATATTTTTTTTGTTTTTTTTCACTAATCTATTTGCCGAGAGTTCTCTTGATGGCATACACCCTATCTTGGTTAGTTTTTCCATGAGTAGAAAGCTTACTCATACAACATTTCCACATTACATTTTGTAATTTGACTTTTATACACAGGTTTTCCCCTCTAAATTATCAGTATGTTTACAGATTTTATTTTGCTAATTGTCTTAGTTTAGTACTTAGAACAAACTTCAGCTCAAAAGATAGAAAGCCCAAATTATTAATTTCAACTCTAGTACTTGAGATACACATCTTTTGCTTATTATTGTTAGTATCACTCTCTGAAAGGAAGCTTTCTGGGACACAATTCATATGCAAATGTTAAGATAAAATTATGTTATATTCTACATTGTACAAAACCATCTGTGGCTAAAATTTAGCCTCCAAAAAACCTACTTTGCTGAGCTTGAATGATTTCATAAGCTTGCTAAAAATACTTAACACATCCACTGAATGAAAGGTCTTCTTAAACATTTACCATCTTCCTCTCTGAACTTAACTGAAATGTTCCTGGTTGAGGTCAATGAAATTTTTTTCTTTGTCTCTTAAGACAACCATTGTCAAAATCCACATCAAGAGCTTTTCCCAAGGCCCTCCAAGGCTTGTTACCTATGTAAGTAGTTGACCCCTACAAAGTAACTGTTTTCACTCTGAGATTTTTGTTATCACAGAAATGGCAACAATGGCTGTCCAGCCAATAAGATACAATTAAAAATAACAACAACAACAACCACAAAAACACCAATGAACTTCAGGAAGTAACCCATCAACCCTTAAGGAGCTTTTCCTGCTCCACGCAAGAGGTGCTTAACAGTCCTCAGACTCTGATTAGCCTCCTCCTGATAGCTTCCTTCCTGGCTGGGTACATGCTTGCAGAACCTCTGCACTTCCAGCTGTTTTCCTAGTCTGAACATGTCTGATGGATGTTTACTTAAATAATTAATTCTTCTGATAACTTATTCACTGAACCTCAACCAACACCGCCAATTTTTTTCTTCCAGCCAGTAATAAATAACAATAGCAGGAAGTTTTATTCCATAAAGCATTAATAAGGTATTTTAATAAGGAGAGAACAAAACAAAAACAAGTCTTGGTCTTATGTTTCTATCCCAAAACACTCAAGACTAGTTTTCCCTGCCCGTCCCTTCCAACTGCAACGTTGTGACCAGGTAATAAAGGTCAGTTTAAAGATTTTTTTACAAGTTTAAACCTTTTTAAAAAAGATTAAACAATCAAGCTAGCGAAAAGATACTCAATACATACTTTCCTTATATCAAACAAGCTAATATTTCAATACAATGTAACTATACAGGTTATATACAATACACATGTTCACAAAGCAAACACTATATAGGCTCAGAACAGATTTGAAAAAACATGATATTCACATTGATTACAACAACTCTAAAAATGATTGTAACGTTGAAACGGCACTTAGTTTACAAAAAAGTCACAAAAATATATGTGTGTGTGTGTGTGTGTGTGTGTGTCATCAAGAACTATTTCCTGTAAAATACTAATAGCTAGATACTAGTATATAAAATGCAAAGTTCTGACATTATATATATTTTTAAGAAACAAAACAAAATCCAAAACCATTTTTGTTACTGTCGAAAGTCAAACATGCCAAGTAACTTAGCTATGGCCACTGTCACCAAGTAAAGCCATACTTGAATGAGATGATTGGGTACAAAGCTGGTGAACTGGGGACTGGCACAGTTTCACTGGTTCTAGGAAAGAGGCAAAGGACATAAAAACACCCATGTAGTTCACATTTCTTCCTCAGCATCACCTCCCTCAAGGGCTCAGTAAGATGCCAGTGCCCCAAAATACTCATGATGCTACTACAGCTGGCAGAGTAAAGCTGCCCAACACTCGCCTACTGCTGGACTACAGACGGGTATTAAAGCATGCGTTAGCCACAGAGCAATCAGCGCCTTGGGGAAGACAGCGGTGCAGCCCCCACCTTGGCTGCCTGCACCAGAATAGACTGCTTTTCAATGAAGCCAGATTTGTTAGCCCTGTAAAATATTGAGCCACTTACAGCAGCAAATATGAAATTACAGAAACATGACTTTATTTAAAAATTCACATTACATCAAAAACAACTTTTGCCTTTCAATTCTATCTCCCTTAGCTGATATTGATTTCTTCTATCACTGAATTCTGGTCTATTATCCCAATCTGACTTTCTTATTATGCTGCTCTGGAAAAAGAATACTTCCTAATCCTGGAAAAGCTTAAATTTACTCTTAAAAATGGGATACAGGAATTATAAAGTAAAAAAACAAGTCTGTTCTAAAAGTATCTTTCACAAATATATATTTTTAAATATTAAAATAGGCTACCTAGGATTTTTATAAAATGGCTTTTGAAAAGATAGCAGAGGCACAAAGAAGCCATATACTATCCTCCAAACTGGACATAAGGTGCCATAAGGATGCCCTGCAAAGAGGCAAGCAATCACTATTTGATGCAACGAGAAATAGAAGAATTAAATACACTGTTTGGAATTTGGATCAAAACAAAAATGCCACCCTCTCAGGGATTGCTGGCTTTAATAAATACCTTGAAATACAGGCATTAGAAGCCATCATTTTGTACAAGGAAGATAATGGAAAAAGTTTATGATCTTCTGTCTTCCAAATACCTGATGTTACTTATGTTCAGGTGTTTGAAAGATGAAAAACAGTGCAACTTTCAAAAATCTAATGGATGACTCTCAGTATGAGAGACTTTACATAGCATCTGTCAATTTGAAAATTAAATTGGTACTGAAATTTTAAAAAAATCTCCTAGAGAAAACACAACCTTATTATAGGAAAGGTTCTCTCTAGAAAGCAGGTGCTTCTAAGAATTGACAAAAGCTGTCTCATCTCCTGAACACAGCCTTCTGCTAATACCAAGGAAACACTTTGGATCCAGAGGAGATGGCAGCTACTCTTAGCGCAGGGAGAATGTGTTCTTCCTCAGCAGGTGGTGCACTTTGGTAAACTGAACATTCACTTAGAGAATGCTTTCCAATTGATCTAATCAAATAAAATCTAGATGGTCTGGCTGGAACTTGGGAAAATAACACAGTTTAATAAGTCATGATACTGCAGCTCCTCAGACAATTAAGCAGCAATTTTATCAATAAATCATCAAGAGTGAGCTTGGGACTTCAGGTTTAATCAGCAAAATTTGTCTCAACTTGAGAGGAAATAAATAAATTGATTTTATAAACCAGCAACTCCAAACTAAAAACATTTAAAAAATTCTTCTTACTGAAGCTTTGCTTTCCAACCCATGGTCTAAAAAGTTAAGTTCTTTGTAAACTAGCATGTACACAGGAGCTGTATTGCTGGAACTGGCCTGGATCCTGTGCTCCAACTGAAGCACTATGAACGTGTTAGGGCAATCTCATGTTAGGACACTACACTAAACTCAGATTCTGTTGAAAGTGCTTGGAATTTCTGAGGATTATTTTTAAAAATATGAATTTTCTTTTGGTAATAAAATAGAACCATAACTCCTGATGGTAACTAGTACTATGTTGTCAATACATCTGAGATAGGGTTTAACTTCCTATAAATACCTGACACAAAGCTCAACATCTGTAATCTGAAGAGAAATATCCATAGAATATTCCATAGTCCAATCTGAGAACTGGCACAATTCCACTTCTCTGTATTAAGTGGATTCCTTATTGTTTCTGGATGTTTCGCTGATGACTTTTCAACAAAATTTAGATTCTATATATTCTTCTCTCAATAGCTTTTTTTTTTTTTTAAATCTTTTTTGAGACAGGGTTTCACTGCAGTTCAGGCTGACCTCAAACTCATTTTGTAGTGTGCGCTGGCTGCAAACTCACAACAATCCTCTTGTCTCAGCCTCCTGAGTGCTGGGATTACAGGCATGTGCCACCATGCCCAGCTTCTCTCAATAGTTTTCAAAGTGTAAACATATTATAAAACATCTTATATCAAAAACTTACTGTGAAAACCATAGTGATATCCTTTAGTAACTCTTGGGCTTATTCCTTCCAAATGTGAACTTAACTAGTTTCTTTTTCCCAGATAATCTTAATAACTGGAAAATCATTCTCTTTCTCTTGGATATACATTTACAGTTCTAACTTTCTATTTTGTAGCTGAGGGAAATAGTAATTACATCAAAAGTTAATTGCAGTGATCCTCCTGCTTCAGCCTCCTGAATGCTGGGATTATATACATGTGGCAAAAAAAAATTTTTTAGGAATGATCACTCATCAAATATAATTTTATCTAGGTGCTGTACCAGTATGGAATTACCATTACACTGTATAGTAATGTATTTTTCAGGGTCTATAAAGATTCTAAACCATGACCTAAGAATCTTCTAAATAAAAGCCAATAAGGAGTAAGGAAAAAAAAAAGTAGTAGGGATGTAGCTCAGTGATGAGTACATGTGAGGCCAGAGTTGATCCCTAGTACTAAAAGCTAAAAAACCTCAAGACAGTAGTAGGCTGTGTAACTGGCCTCCATGTAAATTCAGAGAACTAAATCAGAGAGAACCATGAAAGAGAGATGTAGGACAGTTCCCAAAAGCCAAAGGGAAGCCCTGAAGCCTGGGCCACTCCAACCCAGTAAGCACAAGGTAAGTAACTTGGTCTCCAGTGACTAGGGCTAACTTGGGTCTCCAATGACTAGGGCTATCAGATGTATTGACAAGCTCATCACATTTGGTAATTTTTTTTTTCTTTTTGGTGTTTTTGAGATAGGGTTCTTACTATGCAGTTCAGGCTGGCCTTAAGCTCACTTTATAGCCTCAGGCTGGTCTCAAACTCACAACAATCCTCCTGCCTCAGCCTCCCAAGTGCTGGGATTACAGGCATGCGCCACCATGCCCGGCCATTGGTAAAATATTTTAACAAATGGAATTTGTTTTCCAACCAAAGGTCATGTGTCCTAACAAGGAATCTAGTTGCTACAAGCCAGAATGGTTATGTAAAGTTTTAAAACAGGAGACAATAAGGATATTTAAACATTTTAGTATTACTTTGTCTTACTAAAACAATTGGAAACTTAAAACAACAACCTGGCAATGTAAATAAATGTGCAATTAAAAGCCAGTAATTTAAAAAAAAAAAAAAAAAGCCAGTAATTTATTTTTAGAATTAGTAGTATCTTTGATATGCTAACTTGCTTCCAGCATTAGAACATATCCCTAGAAATGAAAAGAATGACTGGACAAAAAAATAATACCCAGTATCATGGTGAATATATTTGCTTACTTCTAGGGGGTAGTTAAAAATTAGAAATAAAACTTTTCTAATATAAAAGACTTGTTTTTTAAAAGGCAATTTTTCTTGCATTCTGAACTTTAAGCCCTTTAAATATCAAAAAGGTAAGGCCTCCTGGGCCTTAGGACAGCTAGCTATGCTTACATATTCTAAACTAGCTTTGCAATATTTGCAATGTTTTCTGTATGTTCTGGTGAAAATTATATATCCAGACATCCTTCTCTTACATGAACTTTAAATAAGTCTAAATACTACTATATATACAATTACCCTCTTGCAGTTTTGTTTTCTTAAACAGATTTATAAACAAAACATTCTCAAATCATGTGTTAAGAAAAATGCAGAGCCTCTTTGAAATAGGAAAAAGTCTCTTATTTCACATTAAATACCAAGCAGTTACCTATATGGATACGATTTGGGGAGTCGCTAACTAGATAAGAACTTTCACAGTACATTCGAATTTCCTGTAAAACTCAGAAATCCTTAAATTTGTAATTACCAATGAAAACCCAGTTTCTGCCTGAGAAAGAATATCCAATGAATTCTTTATTGTAAAAATATACTAAAAACACCTTAGAGCTGTAGCTGCCAAGGGCTCTCCTACTGTAGAATTCTCAGAAGGGATATGCTACAACATTTTCAATTGTGAGGACTATCAATGACTCTTACGCATTTTTAAAGTTTCTTCTTTCCTTTTTTAAAAAAGCAACTTGGAATGAGGAACAACTGTACTTCCTATTCCTTGTCTAGGATTTTAGGATTTTGAGATTAATTTGTAGGTCTAATCGAGACACAGCAATCTTTTGCATAATTTAATTCTACTAGTGAAGAATCATAAATTGTAGAAAACCATAACTTACAAAAAATTGATTTTCCTGAAGGATACACTTATGTTTGGGAGCATACGGATTAAAATAAAAAACAAAAAACAAGTCTGTAAATGAAGCACATTAATGGAAATGTGGGCTAAAGGCAGAATGAGTAAAAAATAGGTTCACAAGTGAAACATCAAAACTGGAAGGGGGGGGTGATGTAGCTCATGGTCATGCTCATGTCTAGCATGGGCAAGACCCTGGGCTCCATTTCCAGCGCCCAGCCCAAGCTAGAGTGAAGGACAGCTCAATGTAAGCAGAGATAGAAAGAATATTAACCTAAAAAAGTTCTAGTGACTTGACTTATTCTTTCTTTACATTTATGGACAGGAAGAATATATTATACAAAAAGAAACAAATTACTATAATTAAATATATTTAGTAAGGCCTGGCACCTGAATAAACTTCAAATCTCTGTATAGCTGTTTTCTCTAACTTATTTCATAATTTTCTAATCAGTTTCATAATTACTCAACTTTGGGTGTTTCATATACATAAAAGATACTAAAAGTTCATTATTTGTGGAGTCATAAGTATTTTTGAACAAAGTCAAAGATGCTTTAATGACACTAGATGAAACATACATGCCAGTCTTTTCTTATTTTTTGGTTTCTTGAGAGGATATTGCTCTGTAATTCAGATTGCTCTTGAATTCACTATGTAGCCTAGACTGGCCTTGAACTTGCATTGATCCTCCTGCCTCAGACTCTCAAGTACTGGGGTTATTTTTGTGCATCACCACACCTGGCTATCCCAGTTTTTAGTATCATATAAATTTCATCTTCCTGGCAGAAGAAAAGATGATACTCATTAGTTTAAGGTTTTTAGGTTTTTTTTTTAAATCTTGACAATTTTCTCTCGTCTTCCAAACAGAGTAGTAGATGATCATTTTATAGCCTAATTTTTAAATTATTGCTTACACTGTGCAAAAACTATAGTAACTGCTCTAATAAATTTGGCAATGTCTACAACTATTTTGGAATATGGATAATATCACTGTCATACGGGATTTTGTAAACAATCTTAGTTAAGAACTTAACCTTAACAGAGAATTCTTTATTTTGTCCAAAACAGCACAGTAAAAACATCTCCAACAATACATAAACCTATATATAAAATATAGAGTATCTCTAATAGTTTTACTTTATATGGTAGCACACTGGTAAATACAAGAAAAAGTACTGTTGATGGGCCACAGAGAAGAGTGACTTGGGCAATGACCTAATTACAAGAC
>PVKA01002942.1:0-116755 GCA_004027165.1 Ctenomys sociabilis | reverse complement strand
TATATTTTGGTATGTTATTAGGTTTCAAGAGTATTAGAGCCTTATGAGTTTTACTTTTTATTACTGTATAGTGGCTTCTAAAATTTTCTAAAGTTAACATCCAGTAATATTTTTTTCCTTAGAAGTTCATTTTGTTTATATATTTTTGTGAAGAGCTTACAGCTGTTTTCATTCCAGAATGTTTTTATGTGAAACATGTATTACTGAAATTTTATGTAATTATTATTCTATTGTTGCTTTATCTCTGTTCTCTTGTTATTAGTTTTTATTACACTATATCTTCATTCCTTTTACCTTCATTTCCTGCCTTTTTTAGATTGAGATTTTCCTCTTTGTTCAGTGTTTTCTTTACTGTTCTTGAAATTTAGTATCACTGTACATTTAATGATAATAAGTTTTATATAACACTTAATTCATGTTGTGCATAGTGGTGCGTGTCTGTAATCCCAGCATTCAGCAGGCTGAGGCAGGAGAATCACTGCAGGTTTGAGGTCACCATGGGCTATAAGGAGTTCAAGGCCAGTCTGAGACTTTGTCTCAAAAACCAAACCAAAAAACCCACAATTGAATTCATCAAATTCTAACTCCATAGGATATTGTTGATACTGTTTGTGAAATCTTTGCTAATCCTTGTTTTACTTGTCCCTAGAAAATATTTTGACTGGAAAGATTGTACTTTCTCCTGTTTTCAAGATAACCATTTGTGTCTTCTGATTTAATCCAGAAATCAACTCTCAGTGTAACTGATGCTCTTTGAAGGTTTTTTTCTTCCCTCTCCATTCCAAATCTTTTGAGATTTTATTGTCTTAGTGATCTTATAATTTTACCGAATTGTGTTTAGCTATGTATTTTTATTTACCCTACTTGGTATTTATTATGCTCACTTTGGCAGTACATACACCTTAGTTGGGATTTGTTGAGCTTATTTGTATTTTCATGAGGTTCTAGAAATTTTTAGCAATTTAACTCTTCAAACATTGCTTCTGTTCCTTTACTTTTTTTGTCCTTCTGAAACATATTTAGACACAAGTAGGTTCTTCTACTTCATGTCTCCTAACTTTTTAATATTTTTCACCTCTTTGTGTCTTTGTGATATAGTCTGGATTTCTTACTTCCGTATCACTAATACTCTTTTCAGCTGTGTAAATTTTGTTACAATCTTACTCACTAGTTTTAGTGATATAGAGTTTTTCTGAGGGGGTTAAATTTTTTTAAGTATGTTCAAAATGCCCTTCTGTTTCTAGAAATATATGAAGGATTGTAATTTCACTATATGGAGGAGTATTATGCCATATGTTATTTCTGGTGGCCCTTGTTCTTCCATATATGCTTAAAATTTTTATGCTATGAATTTATATGCTCGGCAGAGTGGTCTTTTCATGTTGCGCTAGTGTTACTCCCTATTCAGAGCTCTGCCTGGTCCATTCTATTCCAGGCTCTTTTTAGATCCCTAACTCTATTGTAGGGGCCAGCCTTTGTCATCTGCAGGTTTTGTTTATGCAGCCTGTCCTCTTCCCTGATGTCCCCCTCCTTATTCCAGTGAGCATTACCCCTCCAGCTCTTGCCACCTCCTCTGTGGCCATCTCCTCACAGATGGGGAAATAAGGCTGAGGAGGGAGCCCACTGAGCCAGAGCAACAGGGCATGAGAGCCTGGCTCACTGCCCTACCTGATCCTCTCACCAAGACCATCAGCTGCTCTTGCTGGCTTTTAGTAACTAGTGAGCTGACAACAGAGGTAGCCCAGGTCATGAATGTCAAGCATTGTGGAACTTACCAGGCCAGGCCTTCCTTTCTTGTCTTAGTCACTTCCCTCAATGCTGAGACACAGTACCCAATACCCACAGCTTAAGGAGGGAGAGGTTTATTTTTTCTGTTTCATAGGTTTGGGGGTGCTGGCCAGATGTACTTATGAGATGGATATGCAGAGACAAGGGACTTTTGGAGTCACATATCTAAAATCTCCCAGAACACATGGTTAGAGGTTAAAAGATAGCCTACAGGGCCACAGAAGAGTGAAAAAAAAAAAAAAAAAAAAAAAGAATGAATGCTCTGGTCCTCCTTCCCCTTACTCATAAATTGGAATGATTTGTGACTTAGATTGTTCCTAAGGTCAATCAAATAATATCTACCCTGTCCTTTCCCTGTCTGCCACCTGAATTCTTGTGCAGATGTCCTTTTGTCCTTTATTCATGATTTCTCATTCTATCAATAGAAGTCCACAGAAGCTTCAGTTCAGGGATGTCTTTATGTGGTTCTCATGCTTGGTGGTGGTGAGAGTCTCTGTTATGGTCAGTTCCTCTGGGCCTTAATATGAGAGTTTGAATTAGACATTGATTCTCAGTAATCTCTCATTCATTGTGGTGTGTCACGAACTGTGACACAGAATTCCCAGTCCATGGATAGTTGTAAAACACCCCAGCATGAGAAGAGCCTGCTAAGAGAAAGCTGCTTGTATCATGGCAGCCAGAAAGCAGGGAGAAAGAGGGTAGCCGGGGAGAGAACTGCCCTTTTCCAGGTCACACCTGCAGTGATCCTCCTCTCTTGGCCAGAACTCATTTCTCAACAGGATACTCAGGCACTAAACTCACCAGTGGATGAGTTTACCCATAAGTACAGTGTCAACCATCTTTGGAGGGACATTCTAGATCTAAACTATAGCACTCATGGAGGGCTGTGGGTGCCTTGGCACCATCCTAGGTAGCCCCAGGGACTGAGAGATGGGGCTGGTGACTCACTGCCTTTCTGGGAGGAGGCAGACTGGGTGCAGTCAAGGTGGTCCCTGGCAGAGCTGTCACCCTTCCTCTAGGTTAGTAATACGTGATGTTCACTCCACCTTGGACAGCTGTCATGGCACAGACCTAGCAGAATAGAGCCCCACCATTCTTCCCCCATGCTGCCTCAGGACTGTCCTGTTGGCTTAGTTAGCCCCCTTCATCAAGCCATAGACAGATAGGACAGTGGAAAACTCCAAAGCCTAGGGTTTTTATTAGGGGTCAAAGGTTGCTTGTTTACAAACAGCATCGGGAAGCTCCATTCCATAGTTCTGAGGGGAGGCCCCATGGACCGCCCCAGCCCACCCTTCTGGAGTGGGCATCATAAGGCATTTCACACATTGGTGTTTTCACTTTTTAAAAAAATACATTATATATATATATATATATATATATATATATATATATATATATATATATATCAGTCCTAGAGTAGAAAAAAAAATTCAAGGTGAAGTTTGAAGTTTCAGGGCCAACTGAAGTGGGAAAAGTTGGAGCATGGATTTCTGAGGGCTGGTACTGTGGCCAGTGGCTCAATCCCCTTAAGGTTAGTAGAAGCCACTGGAAGGAGTATGAGGAAAGGGCCAGGGTACAGCTTATGGGAGCCAAACTCAGACAGGCATACCTTGTCTTCATCATTTTTCACTTTTACATACTCTAGAAATTTAAGCAAAATAGCTATTGTTTATTTATATATATGTGTGTGTGTATATACACACACACATATATACATATATATACATATACATATAAATTAGGCAAAGAGTTCAGGGAGTGCTGATACGGGCACCCCTGGAGCCACCTGAGGAGGTGTGGGATACCAGGTCAGTGGTGTCCAGGTCACCAGCCCAGGCTATACAGAGGGTTATTGCTGATTTGGGGTCTAGTTCTCAGGGTGGGGAGCACCTATGGGCCCTCCATTTCAGCCCTTCCTGCCCTATTTCATGCTAAGGTGCTGCCCCAGCATGTCAAGGCTAGGCAAGGGGATGCTGCTCTCAGTCCAAATGGAGGCACTCGTCAGTCCCCCACCCCAGTCATGGGTTGTCACTCCAAAGAACAGTTATGCTCAGCTAGCCCAGGGCGGACCCCTTCTTCTCTGTCTGTGGTCCTTAGGCTCCAGGTGGATGGGTAGCTCAGGCATTGGGCCTTGCCATGTTGAGCTACAAAATGCTCCCAATTCAAAAGGGTCTGGCTTTCTGAAGTCATAAAAAGGGATTCTTGCCAGGACAATTTGTGGCAAGAAAGCACACTTGGAAAGCTGTCTGATAATTGCTGTACTAAAAATATTTCACTAAACATCATGGCTGAAAAGAAACAGAGGTCATTTTTCTTTTTCTAAAAAAGTCAAAAGAAATTCCCAGGGAAGGGCCAGTTCCTCCCTCAGTTGGGGCTGGTGACCTGGGCAGCCCATGGCTTGGGCCAGCCAGCCTGAGTTATGTTAAATGGGAACTGGGGTGCCCATGGGGCCCAAGACCATGGTAAAGGGGCACAGGTGACCCGGTGCACCTAGGAGATGGAGAGAACCCGGGTCAGCCTTTCCCCCTTCTAAGGTAGAAACGTCCCACATTTTTTTCTGGGGGGGGGGTGGAGGAAGAGGAAAGAAAATGAGGGGAGGGGGACATTCAATATTGAATTGAGTGCATTAAAGAAAAGTGGGGTCGGCTATATAGGTCTCTGTATTTTGCTGCAGGGGTGGCACTCAGAAGATGTTGGGGCACAAGTGCCAGTCCTGCTTCTCCTTGGCCTCCCAGTAGCCACCCTTGTACACGTAGGCCGTTTCTCTGGTGAGTGGGTCCAGTCTCTTCTCGAACCACAGTGGAACATACCCATCTGACTCCTTCTCTGCTGGACATGGGCCAAGGTGGGTAAGCCCCTCTCCTGGGCCCCCCCTTGGCCTCCAGTATACTTCCCACCTGCCCTTGCCCCCCCCGGCCCCCAGTGTACTTCCCACCTGCCCTTGGGCCCCCCTCTTCACCCGGCCTCACCTTCCTCTGTGCCACAGCTGCGGCCTGGTGCACAAATCTCCAGTCGTCGGCGCCGTGACAGGCGCTGCTTCTCCTCCAGCCGCTGCTTCTCAGTGTTGGCCTGATCCCAGCGTCCCTCTTCCATTAGCCGCTGATCTGGGCGCAGGCGGCTGTCAGTGGGTGCCACTCCACTCTCAGGTTCATTGAGGGTCAGCGCAAGCTCAGAGAAGTAGTACATGTTTTCTGCATTCTCCCTGCAGCAGCATGAGTGAGAAGGTGCAATCCCTGCCATTCCATGCCCTAATCCTCGCTGGCTTTCTTGCTCCCCACATTTGGGGCTCCCTCTGATCTCAGCCAACCTTTTCCTGGTCCAGTGTCCATCCATGATGAACCAACTGCAAAACCCACCAGCTCTGTCTGAACCCTCTGGCTTGCACCATCCCTTAATATGAGGCTCCACTGAACTCTAAGTGGTTTCCTACTGAAGACTTCTTTGGGAATTTGTTCTTTTCATCCAATTATTTAATCTGCGCACATAATGTGGTTTTCTCATGGCCTAATTGTTTTTGATCTGATAGTTTGTGGCTTGGCCATGTTCCTTTTAATTTTTTTATTTTTTTGGAAAATTTGAAAAACTTTATTTTTCAAGTTGTATCTTTTGAAAGTCATTGTTGACAATTTTTTTTTTTTTTGGTATTTCAAGCATGATTTTACTATTGCCTGTTGCTGTCCTCATTGTAGTTGCTTAATTTACTTAAGTCAGCGTATACAGTTAGTCAGGGTGAGAATTCCACCCATTAACTGCTATGTTTTTTTTAATTTTTATTTTATTGAAGTACAAATATCAATGAGACAGTTTTAAGATACCTTGACAAGATGGATTTGATAAATTAATACATTGCAAACTGTTCATAATGTTTTGGTATCATAGAAGGTGCATACATGATATTATACTTATAGACATTATTATAGTGTATGTTTCTTATCAGTAAATTAAGAGTGTAGCTGTTTACATATCTTATTTTTTATATATGTTCCTTTTTATATATGTCTTCAGTTTTGAACATCCCACCAGAGGTTTGACTTACTTTTGGTTGAAAATAAAACATTGATTTTTAAGGTTTTCTGCCTTCCAGATTTTGCTATTATACTCTTAATTTTGGGGATTCATTTGCATTTTTCTCCTAACTTCTGGAGGTGGAGGTTTGGATCCTAGTTTTTTCTTTTCTAATATGATATGCATTTTAAGGCAGTATATTTCATTCCACACACTACTTTTACCTGAATCCTACCACTTTTGGTATATTTTCTGATTCTTGTATCATATCTGAGCAAACATATGACTTATTTGACAAATGACTTATTTGAAAACATTAAGTTTATAAAGGCAGACTTTTCTAGTCACTTTCTAGCATAGTTGTTTTAGAGTCAGATAACATACGTGGTAAAATACTTGCTATCATTTTAGTTTACTTTGCAATTTGTCATATGGACCACTATATGGTCAACTTTTGCAGATGGCTCACATGTAAGAGAAGGTGTTTGCTCAGTTGTTGGGGTATAGTAGTTCTATAACTGGCTAATAGATATTTTGTTCAAATTTATTCTCCAGGGGTTTTTTTCCTACCCATAACTAAAAAAAAAAATACATTAAAGTTTCCTACTTATTTTTGGTTATAAATTGGTTTCTCTTTATATGGCTATATTTCTGTGAGCCTATGCTGCATGTATTTTAAAGGTTTGTTAACAAATTTGCCCTTTTTCAGTATTGTTTTTAGTTTAGAATTCATTTTGTGGCCGGGCGTGGTGGCGCATGCCTGTAATCCCAGCACTTGGGAGGCTGAGGCAGGAGGATTGTTGTGAGTTCGAGACCAGCCTGAGCTACAAAGTGAGCTCAAGGCCAGCCTGAACTGCATAGGAAGACCCTGTTTCAAAAAGACAAAAAAAAAAAAAAAAAAAGAATTCATTTTGTGATATGAATATAACTGGCAGCTTTTGTTTGGGCAGCCTTTCTATGGACATACCTTTCTCATCCTAATATTTATTACTTACATGTATCTCTTATAGACTACATATATTGAATATTTAAAATTTTGTCTAATCTTCTTTCTCTTGCACAAATGGCTCACCCTCATGCGGTAGGGTGGGTTTCTTTTCTTTTATTTGACCCAAATATGCTATGCAGAACCTGTTTCTTTTCCTAGCTTTAATAAAACTTTGGCACTATTACAAGAAAGACAATTGTCTGAATCTTATAATGGGAGGTCAAATATTCATTATTAAGGTTGAGTATCAATTATCCAAGACACATGGGACAAGAAGTACTTGTGTTTTTTAAAATTTCATAACACTTGTTTAGTGAGATATCTGGGGGATGGGACCCAAATCTAAACATAAAATTAACTTATGTTTCAGTTTAAATACAATATTTTTATTGCACCTGCGTTACTGATTTGTCAGAAGAGGTCAAGTACAGAAATTTCCACTTGCAGAGTCATTGATGCTCAAGCTGTTGTGGATTTTGGAGCATTTCAGATTTTCAGATTAGAAATTCTCAATTTGTACTGACATATTGGATTCAGATCTAATATCTTGTTTTTTCTTTTTGTTCTGTCCTTTTTTGGACCACAAGTACACATTTCTTCTATACTAGAAGTGGAACTGCTAGGTTATAGTGTATGTGATAGTTCATCTTTAGGAACTGAGACCAGTGCTGATGTGTAGCTCTAGCAGTGCATCTGCCTGGCATGCATGAGGCCATAGGTTCAATCCCCAGTATCCCAAAATAGGACAAATCCAAAGGGCTGCACCAATTTTATGCTCCCACTAGCAGTATTTGAAGAGATACTGAATATCCAAACCTTCAACCTTTGATATTATCAGACTTTTAAATTTTTGCCAGTTAAATGAATGTAAAGTGGCATCTCATTGTGGTGGTTTTGATTAGCATTTACCTGATCATCAGTAATGTTGGCTGTGGTTTTCCTGTGATGACTGCCCATATATAGTATACTTCTGTGAAATTGTTCCTGACTCTTGCACATTTTTCCATTGGATTTGTTTTTTCTACTCTTACTTGTTGAGAAGTTTTTTTTTTTTTTTTAATGTATTCATCATCATCATCATTATTGGGATTTTCTTTAAAGACAGAGTTTCACTATGCATCGCTGGTATTGAACTGCTGGCCTCTGACTGAAGATCCTCTTTATTTCATCTGGATTATGATATACACCTCTATACATGGATTTCACATTATTTTCATTGCTATATGGGGTGTTCTGGAGATTAAACCCTTAAGTCTCATTCATATTTGGCTTATGTTCCAATACTAAGCTATATCCTCAGTCCTCTTTCTTGGTACTAATCCTGTTGTTCAGTGTATATACTATGAGACTATTCTGCAGGGTATACATTGTTTTATCATTTATTTAAATTGCACCTTTCTTGATAGAGATTCTTACTATGTAGCCCCTGCTGGACTTCAAGTTGTGGTGATCGTCCTGCTTCAAGAATGCTGAGATTACAGGTGTAATCTACCATGCCTGGCTAAATTGCCTTTTAAAACACAAAATTTCACTTTTTTTTGTAGTTCTTAGAATGCAACTTAGGGCCTTGCACAAGCTGGGGAAGTACTCAGCCAGTGAGCTTACATCATTAGTCATTTTGTATTTTTCAGAAAAAGTCTAAGCTACCTAAACTATCCTTGAACTAGGCAATTCTCCTTGGATTACAGGCATGCACCATTGTACGCAGTTACAACATTTCTCTTAATGAACAACAAAAGTTCCTATACTTTTTATATGTTTTGATATACTTAAATGCATCACTGCTTCCCTGTGTCTTGTTTAAAATTAATTGCTTAAGGTCTAATAGATACTCCTCTACATTTTTTTACTTGAAGTATTAACTTTATTGTTTAACAAGACAATAGTTATTGTATGAACCTCTATCTTGGAGTATTTATTTATTTAGTGTGTGTGTGTGTGTGTGGCCAGTTCAGCCCACCCTGGGGGCAGGGGCTGTTGTGACATCGGTGCCTGGGATCAAATCAGTCTCTGCACTTGCCTAAGCTTGCCTAGACCACTGAGCTATCTTGTCAGCCCTTGATTTTTGTTATAAGGGAGAGGCTTAGTTGATCTTTTTCTATTTTGTCTTCACAAAACTTGATTTGCCAATTTAGACACGTATTGAGGATACAAACAGCCAAGGGACTGTTTCTAGGTTTGCTGTTCCATTCCATTTTAGTTTGAAAATAAGTCTCCAAATCTAGTAGAGTAATTCCTAATTTTTTTCTTATGTTCTCCAGCAATGTCTTTTATTTAGCAATATAAATTTAAAAATTCTAATATGAAGTTTCATTAATATTCCAATTTCTGAATCTTTAAACCATGACATCTTTACTGTACTTTCAATCCATGAATAATTTATCTTCATTTAGTACTCCTTTGATTGCTCTTAGTAAATTTTAATAATTTTCACTATAGAGGTCTTGAATATAAGGATTACAAATCCCTTGATATTTCTGATGTACCTGGTATTTTATGAGTTGCATTTTCTAGTTGTTTCCCGTTAGCATATAGAATGTGTTTGATTTCTGCATATTAATTTTATATATAGGCACCTAAAATGCTTTCTCTGAATCTATTGATGACTATTAATATAATTTATGAATATAAAGTCATTCTTACAAACTACAGATAAATACAATGGTAGATTACCTTTTTGGTGCACTGTTGGATTGGATTCTCTGATGTCTTATTTTATAATTTTGCTTATAAAAGAAATAATGTAAAAATTTTATTTTCCTACTATCTTAACTGGTGTATGAAGGTTATTCTGGCCTTACAGTGTAGGATAAAAGTATTTCCTTTTTTTTGACTACAAGACTTTTATAAAATTGGTTAACATTTCTTGAGAATTTTATGACTTGTAAAATAATCTGGGCCTTGTGTGTGTGTGTGTGTGTGTGTGTGTCTGTGTGTGCTTTTTTATGGTAATTTAAAACCACTGGCTGTAGTTTTTTGTTTTTTTTTTTCTAAGTATAGGTGTACTAGAATCAGTTTTTAACTTTTTTTTATTGTTGTTTTTGTGGTACCGGAGATTGAACTCAGGGCCTTACACTTCCAGGCAAGCAGTTATTCTACTGAACTATCTCCCTGGCCCCTTAGAATCAATTCTTATAAGTAGTATTTTTCTAGGAATTTGTTCTTCCCACTCAACTTCCCACTTGAGTTTTAATTATCTCTTTATTTTATTTATTTATTTTTGTATTTTAGGGAAGGGTCTACAGGGTGTTAAGGGTCTCACTCCTAGATCAGAGTCCTACTGATTTGCCTGTGTACAGCCTTCCAAGAGCTGGCATTACAGGCACGCTCCGTCATGCCCAGTCTTAATTGCTATCTCAGTGTGCCCTGGGGGCGGGGCTGGCATGGCAGGCCCCAGCCCCTTCACTGCTTGATTGATTGACTGATTGGAATACTAAGGATGGAGCCCAGAGGTATGCTACTACTGAACTACATTCCCAGCCTTTTTTTTTTTTTTTTTTTAAATTTGAGACATGGTCTCACTAAGTCACCAAGTTGCCCAGGCTGGCCTTCGAGTTGCAGTCCTCCTGCCTCAGCCTCCAAGAGTGCTGCTATAGCAGAAAACTACCCCCCTCCAGCCAGTAAACTTCACTTAATTAGTTGCCTAGGTATAGTTCTGGTTATAGTTCCTGCTACTTTTGTCAGTAGGGTACACTATGATGCTAATCAGACAGCCAAAGCTGGGCATGGTGGCGCATGCCTGTAATCCCAGCACTCAGGAGGCTGAGGCAGGAGGATTGTTGTGAGTTCGAGACCAGCCTGAGCTACAAAGTGAGCTTAAGGCCAGCCTGAACTGCATAGTGAGACCCTGTCTCAAAAAGACAAAAAAAAAAAAAAGACAGCCAAGTATTTTGCCTTTGTACTTCCTTTGCAGACTCCTCAAAGGCTCCCCACCTTTGGGGCCTGATATTTTGGGACTGATCCTAATCTATGCCCGTTGACATAAAATAAATCAGCCTTGAAACCCTGGGTGTTGTTTCAGTGTTTCTGTTTGCCACTGCACTGGGATTACAGGAATATTTCTCTCTTGACCAGTCTTAGTAGTTGTTTCTTTATTGTCAGTTGTTTTGTTCCTCCAAGAGTCAATTATTGGCTTTACCAAACTTTGTTATCTTTCCTTTCTCTATTCTATTAGTTTCTGTCTTCTTTAAGGTATATTGTCTTCTTTCTTTGGGTGTATGTGTTCAACTTTCAGAATGGAAACTAAGAAAAGAAAAAGCCTCAAAATTACAAAGTATTTAAAAGAATACAGTTTCACTTCAGGCATTACCTGTCACACCCATCTAGTTTTGGTATCTTTGATATCATTCAGTTCTAGATACTTAAAAATTTCCATTCTGAGTTTTCATCTTATGAGTTATTAAGGAACTTAATTTGTTCCCTAAATATATGGAATATTTTTGTAATTTGGTTCTAATTTAAAGGTCTTACAGATCATACTCTGTAAGCTATCCTCTGTAAATTTGAGCTCTTATGATCTAACATGAATGATTTTTACACATACATTCCATGTGTAACTAAGAAAATGTGTATTCTCAAGGCTGCTGTATTTTATTTTTACATGTAGTTTTCCTGTTTTAATCTCTTTCATATCCTTTTTTTCCCTCTACTATCAACAAGTGAGAGGGCATATACTGAAATCTCCCACTTTCCTATGATGATGATAAATGTACTATATTTCTTCTTTGGATATCAGTATGTGCTTTCCGTTGTGCTTTGAAGTTGTTTTATTACATTAATCTTTCATTATGTGGCAACTTTTCTTTCCTTAATATGCTTTCCTCCTCAGCTCTATTTTACTTAGTATTAATATAACTACTACAGCTTTTTTTGGTTCAGTTTTCACAAAAATCTCTTTTATTTTTAACCTTTGCACATCTTTATGTTCTCTGTATCTCTTACAAGGAGTGTGCATCTTCATTGTAACAAATATACTCAGTAGTTTGCTTTTGTCTAACATTAATGTGTTCAAACCTGTTCTGTATATTATTTCTGTTCTACTGTTTCATTTCCTCTTCTCTTACTCTCTCATTTCTCCACATCCCTGGTATCCTTCTTTTACCAAAATCCTACCATGTTAACATTATCTAAACTTTTCTTTTGGTATCTGGAATTGAACCTGGTACCTTCTATAAATTATGCATTATTTTGAGCATATTTTCTTCTTTATTAATTGTTCAAAAAGTAAATTTTACTTCATGTTTCTGTCACAACATCTGGGTTTTTCTCTGCCTTTTAAGATTATTTTGTCTAATACTGTTTTCATTGTGATTTTTTTTGTGTGTGTGGCAAACCTGAGGCTATATACCTATGGAATTTTCTTTATCATGGTCTCGTATTTATATTTTAGTGCTTTGAGATATATAATAGTTATATTCATTTGGGGAAATTTGCATATGTGTGTTTGATAATAAATATAATTTCTTGATCAGTTCCAATCTCTTTACCCCATGGCCTCATATTGGAATGATAACTTGTGTGGAGAGTAAATTCTACCTTTTAATTTAATTTTAAAATACTACTCAAGTCATTGTTGAAACATCAGATGTCAGTCTGATTCTTCACCCTTGATTAAAATCTTTCACTCCTCTCTGGAATCTTATTAGAATTTATTCTTTGGTAGTCTTAATTTTGACTATGGCATGGTGTAAGTGAATGTTTTTTCTTTTATCTTTCTTTATACTATATAGATACTTTTGAGCTAAGGCCCTTTCATCTCTTTTATTTTGGAAAAAAATGTTTGCATTATTTCTCTTTATTTTACCTCTGTGCCATTTTTACCTACGTTCCTTTACTTCTGGGATTCTTATTAAATGTGTTATTTATTCTAGTACTTACTCTAGAAATTGCAATTCCATACTTCTAGGTCAGAAGTTAATACATGTAGAGATGCAGGGGCTTGAACCTATGGCCTCATGCATGCTAAACAGGTGCTCTACCACTGACTTACATCCCCAGCCAATTAATGCATGTCTTGGCCCTTCTTCCTGGATAGCACAGCTTTTCTTCATTTATTCCTCTTCTATCTTATATAATGTGGTGATTGTAGTCTCAAATGTTAAATCCTGGGAAACTATTATTATTATTATTATTATTATTATTATTATTAATTATTATTGCTTACTCGACATTCATTTAGATTTTACATAGTTTTTATTCTTTACTCATTAATACATCTCAAATCTTTCACCTAGGATCAGTTTCTTCATGCTTGAGCTATATCCTTTAGCTATGGGTGTGTTGGAAGCCAACTAAGTTTTTATTTGCTTGAAAAGGTCTTTGTTTCAAGTTTATTTTTAAAAGATAGTTACTCCAAGTATAAAATTCTAGGCTGGCAATACATCTTTCAGGATATGGACGAAATCATTCACTTGTCTTCAAGCTCCCATTATTGCTAATAGGAGGACAGCTGTCAAGGTGCTAGTTCTCAACAAGTAATGTCTTTTAATGATCTGTCTGTTTTCTCTGTTTCAGTTTTAACAGTCTCTCTACATAGATTCAGGTGTAGCAAGATGTTTTCTGTTTTGTCTTCAGAAGCAATCTCTTGTTTCCTCCTAAGACTCTGAATAGAAGTGCACTAGACACTGTTTGGATGCCCTGGGGACCTTATAGCATTGCAGACTCCCACTCAGGAGGTCTCAACAATCTGCACACCAACAAGACCCCAGGGGATATGGCAAACATGGGAACCTCACTTGGCCTCTTGCTCTAGCTCTTGTATTTTCCAGGTTTTGTCTTTCTTATATTACAGTGTAACCATTTTCTCTCTAAACCTTTCCAAGAAGTTTTCAAGTTGTTATTTTCTTTTGCAGAATTTCTTTTATGTTCTCTTTGGAATCTGCAGTGCTACTTTTTATAGTTTTGTTTCCAACAAGTCATCAAGGTTTAAAAAAATTTTCTTATAGTCATGCACGGAAGGATTCAATCCTATCTGCCTGTTTTAAAGTCTCTGCATTAGGGGCCGGGGAGATGGCTCAGTAGAATAAGCACATCCCTGGCAAGTGCAAGGCTCTGAGTTCAATCCCTGGTTCCACCAAAAAAATAAATAAAATCTTGTATTTGCTGCCACATGATAGATTCATATTCATTTATAGCTGGCATCTGGCTTCCACTCTGGGATGTTAGTCACATCATTCTCTGCCTCTATGTAGCTGAACCCTTGTGATCTCCTGTGCTTTTTTCTGTAAGCACAGAAAAAAGTGTCATGGTGTCCTCTGGCTACCACTCTGGCCCCATTTCTAAAAAGAGGGTCCCCAACCCTTACTCACGGCAGTGGGTATTTCCTCCACAGCAACTTGGCTGGCAGGGTCTGGTATACTGTCTTCTGCTTCCCATCAGAGCTGGGGCTGCTGGGGCTGCTTTGCACAATCTTGGAGCATTCCATCTGCTCATCCCATGAGCCTGACAGCACATAGTGGGCCTTTCCCTGGCTATCACTCACCACTCCAGTCACCTGTGGAATAGTGTCAGGGACCAAGTAAGGACACAGTCCACTTTGTGCCTTCTGGGCTTGTGGGAGTTAGCCCTGCTTACCTTTCGAGCTGCCTCTTTGGAGAAGTAGCTATAGGGCACAAACTTCACCTGGCATCGGTCATTGGTCTTATGGTTCACAATCTCAATGTCCCCTGACTGGTGAGAGAAAGTAATGATCAGTGACCAGTGCCTGGGCCATATATACCCCACCAAGGGTATCCAGCCCTGACCTGATCAATCCAGAGCTTGCCCACGATGATGTTGTGCACAGTTGAGGTGCTTTTTCTCCATACATAGTGATTTCCACTGGCCTGGAATTCTAAGTGAATGGCACCTGGAGGTCAGTACAGGTCAGAGGTTATTGTCCCTTCATATAAGGCTTGAGCCAGCTTACCCAGGGTCTCAAGAACCAAAGGAACATCTGTGCATGTTAGGGGGACAGGGTATAGGCCAGAAGGCCTGTTGCCTGTATTTGTATGTGTGTTGGGGCAGACCTGTAGGGAGGTCTCCCCTGCAGGCTCCAAGCCAGCTTTTGGGTTGGCAGAATTCTCCCTCATGAACTCCCGCTTACCTAGTGGCATGATGGAGATGTATTTTCCCCGGAACTTGCTGGCGATGGTGATCTCCTGCCAGAGGCTCCAGCCGTGCTTAGAAAATGCATAGTGGGCAGCTGAAGGAGGGTGGTGGCTCACCTGGGGTAGGACCAGCTGGATGTGAGCATTGCTGGGCATAGGCCCATACTACCTTTCTGGCCAGGGAGGGAGAGTCCACCCTGTTCCTAGTATGCAAAATGCTATGGCCACAGGATTGGGTAGTGTTGGACCCAAGGCAGGTCCTCAGGATGGACAGTGTCTTGAGCAGAAAACTTTGGCTCTCTTGTGCCTTCCCCAGCCTATAAGAGTAAGATGGACTTGGTGTGGCCAGACCTGACTCTTGGGGCTGAAAAATGTGTTTGGTGGTGGGCCTCCAGGGCAGGCCTGGGGACAGACTGAGCCAAGGGCTAAAATGAAAGGTGTGGCTCCACCAGGGCTTCCATACTCATTTTTTTACTTAATCCTTACCATACTCCTGGGAAGGCACGTATGTCATGCAGTGCTACACTGTGGGAAGGCAGCCAGACCAGTAAAATCATTTTAATGTAGGGGCAGAATCCAATCTGACTCCTGAGTGAAGTCCTATCAGTGTCTTGTTTAAGGTTTCTTCAGTCCTCCATACTAGATCCCCTAGATCCCCCAATTTCCCTCATATATTACCGTGCTCCCCATCTAGTGCCCCACCTCCTAGAACCCCTGCTGCCTGGCCTTCTCCCATCCACTCACAGTATCACTAATTTTGCTTTTTTTTTTTTCCTCATCCCACAGCTGCCAGGCTCTGTCTTGTTCAGCCTTTTTCCCTCCTTAGGGCCTGGTATGGTCTCTCCTGTGTCAGCTTCCCCACACCTATTAGAGCCATTCCCATGGGTAAATGCAGGGACATGTCACTAAGAGGAGGGGCCAGAGCCCTCCATCACACTCACATCTGTCTCAGGCCCATCCCATCTCTCCAGCCGTTCATACCACATGTTTGGGAGTTTTCCCAGCCCCTCCTTGTCATATTCTATGTCAGGTCCTAAACAGATCTTGTCTCTTCCTTCATAGTGTACCAAGCATCCATCCTCCTTGGGGACCACTCTCCCCATGGTAGCTACCTCCCATACAGGAAGCCAGGGTAATCTGGCTATCCCACTGCCTACCCTCCACACCCCCTGGGCCAGTCAAACCCCTCCCTGAGTACCCCCTTTCTAAAGAACTAGAAGCATTTGACACTCTATAGCTGTTCCATAACAACAGGAGCCATATCTGTCTATTCCCCATCTTACCCTCAGCCACCCTATCAGCACCTGGGATGTTCAGGACACTCAATGTTTGATGAATCAAGAAATGTATTAACTTAGGGTTTCAGGCCAAAGCTCTGGGATTACACCTTCTGCCTTTTCACATCTAAAAGATTAGCAAACCCACTGGCTCCACCTTCAAAACCTGGCACTGTACCCTTGTCCAGTCATTGCGGTCTCTTTCTAATGCATCCTCCTGGCAGCCACAGCACTCCTTTCAGAGTAGCAATAAGATCAGCAAATGGTTGGCTTCCTTGCTAATCCCAGAAGCCTGGGCATCACCAACACCAATAGCATTGTCTGTTTTCTGACAAGGACAGTCAGGCTCAGCCTTATGATGGTGAGACTGCCAGCCTGGATTCTGGCTTGTCCTCATGGGGTTGGGGTGGAGGTGAGGGCACTGGTCAGGGCAGCATCCATACCAGTGTGCACAATTGGCCAGGCTCTGCCTATCTGCCAACTTTTATCTCTGTGGTGACCTTTGTGTTTGCCTGGACTTACACAGCTGCAGACATCCCTTAACCTCTGTCCCATGGTTCTCTGGCTGGGAGGTGGGTTTTCCTCTTTGACACCAGACCCATCTGTCCCACCAAGTTCTCTCATGCCTCTCTCTGGGAGGTCTGGCAGAAGCTGCCTGGGAAGAGTAGACCCTGCCCATTCCAGGCTGGAGGGCCTAACCTGCTCGCAGAGGGAGCGCAGGCCCATGTCTTCCAGGCGGTCCAGCTCAAAAGTCTCCCCCAACATGGGGTTGAAGGGCTTGGCTATGCGATGCACAGTGGTGGAGTAGGAGGATACAGAGAATGCAGCCACCAGGCACATCTGTTCCACAGAACTGGAGCAGTGCACCGCCTTGTCCAGAAGGTGGTGGTATTCTAGGTCCTCGGTCAGCCGCTGGAGCATGGATAGGGGCTCATTGAAGTTCACCTGCAGGCAGTGGGGAAATGGGTCAGGCCAAGCACAGTCCCCTGGATCATCACAGCATCTCTGCTATTGAGACATTCAGGGGACATCACTACTCTGATGACACAGTGAGGTCCACCTGTCAGCCTGGCTGTGCATTGCCTTAGCCCCATCTGGTACCTCTCTAGGCCCTCTGCCTCAGTAACCTCTGCAGCATGCACCACTTTCTGGGATGTTCTACCATATACTTTCATGATGTTTACAGTCACTCCACTAGGATTAACTAGTGGAAAACTCCACAAAGTCTTCCCACTGCTATATGGCTAATGCTGATTCATCAGAATCAGAGTGACTAAGCAAATCCATGGTTCAAGGCAGTAGGTCTTCCTCATATTCTGTACTGTGATCTAAGTTTTCTGTTGAGGGCAGTTGGTGGAGGGGGAGTGCTGTGAGGATATGTGTGGCTCAGGAGCCCCAGCAGGCCTCAGACAAAGCAAGGTTATCACATTCCCAGTGCAGTCTTCTAGCATTAGCCCACTCCATCCTCCCAGACACTGAAGGGATTGCTGTGATTCCATTTTCCAGATTGTACACAGCCAGAAATGGGAAAGGACTCATGAGTTACAGAGAAAAACTAACCAGCCTAGAGCCCTCAGGCTCTTCCTTGGTGGAGATGGCCACTGCAGTGTGGTAAACAAGGACCCCAGTTTTGGTTTTAGGCTGCTGTATGCCATTGCTAAGCCTATTTTCTGGGAGGTATACCTCTGAACGCAAGGTCCTTATCTGCCACTCTTCACTTACTAAGTGGAGACAGCTGAGACACTGTGAGGCCCTCAGTGTCTCAGAGCTGCCTCATATGAAATGGTTTAGGCAGAGCCAGCCTGCCCTTCCTGCCATCATGGTGCTGGCAGCCAGCTGATGTTCCCCACATTTTAGCACACACAGCTCTCTCCTGGTTCCTTTCCTCAGTCTGAAGACCTCTGCACTTGGAAGGACTGGCTGATGAAAACAATCACATAGTTACATTTTCTTTAGGTGCCATTAAGAAGTTGACAACATAGTTTTGTGTAGGTGTCATAGCTCAGAGGGCCACTCCAGCCACCATGCCTAGGGCTACCTACTGGCATGGGGATCCTGGAGAGCTCACGACCAATGCAGTTCTTCATGATGCTCCAAAGGTTAAGGCTGTAGTTGGGCTTGTCAGGGATGCGGGCTCGCCTCTTGACTTTGTATGAGCCCCTGGGCACAAGTGAGGCACCATCTAGCACCTGTAGAGAAGTAAGGTATACCTTTCAGAGGATACTGGAGCCCCCTCTGACTTCCAAATCCACTCCCACACCTTTGGCCTCCCGAGAGCTAGCACTAAACCAGCTGCTGGCACATGGCCAATGGGGAAGGCAGGCTGGCTCTGTTGGAACTTATACTGAGGAGAAATCTGGAATCCAGTGGTGGTCCTGAGCTTGCAGTGCTGGCCTCCACCACCTGGAACCTGGCCTTGGGTGCTCCTACCTCACTCACGTTGTCTGCTATGGTCCAATCTACAGTTCCACATGTGCTGTTTCCACCTTCGGCTTTTCTGCAGGAAATAAAAGGTAAGCTAATTTATGAACAAATCCTGAGGCTGCCGCATCACCCATCCCACATCCTATGACAGGCAGCCCCAAGGCAGTTTCTCCAATAGGCCATCTCCAATTCTGGATACTGAAGGGGGAGGCCAAAGGACACAGCAATATGAAGAGGGCCCATTCACCAGTTTTCCCACCACAACAGGTGCTCAGCAAAGATCCTGTCCAAGAGGAGGTCAGGGGCAGGGTACCTCCTCTGAGAGTGCCTCACTGAACCCCGTGGAGATCTTGATGTCCCAGATAGATGCTACTGTACCCTCACTGACTGCTACTCTGACTCTCACACTATACTGGGGCTCCTGAAGAGAAGAAATGGTTCTGACATTTCCCCTATCCAGTATTTTGGAGGGACTGGGGCTGGAAATGCACTTTGTAGCCAGGGCCTCTTGGGTCCTGGGGAGAGCTCAGATCCTGGTTGCTGCAGGCACAGCAGGGCCTGGGGACAACTGAGAAGGACGTAGGATGATGTTTCTGGTGATTGAGTGGAAAGATGTTGAGGGCAACGAAATCTTGCTAACATTGAAAGCAGTGTAGGCAAGTTTAAAATTTTACTGGGAGCTAGGATGGTGGCACATGCCTATAATTCCAGCACAGGGAGGTTGAGGCAGGAGGATCATTGTGAATTTGAGACCAGCCTGGGCTATAAAGTGAGCTCAAGTTCAGCCTGAATTACAAAGTGAGACCCTGTCTCTAAAAGGAAAAAAAATCTAGAAAGAGCCAGCTTTTATGAAAAATGCAACAAAGGCTTGGAAAGAGAAAATAGATTTTCTGCATCTTTCATGATACCATGGAGGGAGCAGTTAGGACCTTCAGCTGCTCTGAGGCAACATTAGCAGGAGTCTTCCCTTACTGCTAGGCTGGAACTGCACTCAACCAATTCCTTGTTCTGTTTCCATTTTAAATAAAAAATCTTGATACAAACTATTTAGATATTTTTGGTATAAATAATAATAAAATTATGAAGAAATGCTATCTGGAACAAGATTTGAAAGAAAACCCTAAATACACATCTGGTCAAAAGAGCAGAGGGGCTATGGTGATATGCACCTGTAATCCTAGCACTCTAGGACTCTGAGGTAGGAGAGTCATGAGTTCAACCTGGGGAAGTTAATCACTTAGCAAGACCTTGTCTCAAAAATAGAAAAAGCAAAGGGCTGTACCTCAGTGCAGAGGCTTCAATCCTTAGTCAAAAAAATTTTAATACCCTCCCCCCAAAACAAAACCCAAAAGCTGATGGGACCAGTGCTAGGCATGGTGGTACACATCTGTAATTCCAGCCTTTGGAAGGCTAAGGCTGAAAGACTGTTAACAAATTTGAGGTCAGCCTAAGTTACAAAGTGAGACCCTGGCGTTGGTGGTATAGTGGTGAGCATAGCTGCCTTCCAAAGTGAGACCCTGTCTCAAAAACAGAAACAAAGCCTGGAGGAGGCCTAAAAAGTTGAGAAAGGCTGACCCGGGGAGATGCTCATTCTAGGCTGTTGATGACCCTGCTGGTGAGGGCCTACCTATCATCATTGGTTTCAGTGATCACGGTGATGAAGGATGTAGAGTCTTCCATGGCATCAAAGTACTCGGTATCTTCATCTTCCTCACTATCCTCTCCTTTGGGAGTCAAAAAGCTTCCTAAAAACAGAGATTCTGCAATTTTCAATCTCAAAAAGGGCTCCTCCAGCTGCCTGGAGTCCCACCAAGGCCTGAGCCCCACCCTGACCCCATCCCTCCCCATTCTAGTTACCCTGGACTGTTTGCTCCCCTTATTGGGATAATACACTTCCTTTCACTGCATTCATTATGCAGATGATGCCTTCTAGAAATGTCCCCTAATATCTCAACATGTTGGTCTACAGTCCAGTTTCCTTTTCTGACAGACTCTTCACCCCCATTTGGGGTATCTATGGCCCCCTCAGCCAAGGTTGGGTAGGTGGCCACCCTACACTTAGAGAACCCTGTCATGAAAAGGACAGTTGAGTGTATTGAGCTTTTGAGGCTGTGTGTGTGTGTGTGTGCGCATGCACATGCGCATTTGTGTGTGTGTATGTGGGGTGCTGGGGATCAAGCCCAGTGCTCTATGTGTGCAAGGCAAGGCCTCTGCCACTGAGCTATATTGCCCAATCCAAACTTTTGAGAATTTAAACCTAGGCATAGGGATACTTTTGCCAAATGGTGACAGGTACCAGACAAATAGCACTGGTCAAGTCCAAATGCAGGTATGTTCAGGTGTGTATATGAATAGGGGTTAGGGTGCACAACAGAAAGCCAGGTAGTTACCTAGGGAATGAGCCAAGTGACAGGCCCCATCCTGCCAACTGGTGCATGCCTACTCACCCTCACTGAAGCTCTTGCTGGGGTTGGCAGACCAACCAGGACCACTGCGGAAGGCCCGCTCAAGACTGTTGTGTTGCTTGGCCAACTGTTCAATGGTCTCTTCCAAATGGACACGCTGCTCCTGCTCATATTGCAGTGCCCGCTGCCATTTCCGGCTGTGTATCTCAGCTAATTCCAAGAAGTCCCTGCAGGCCTAGAAGGGACAAGCTTTGTGAGCTGCCTTCATTTTACTGAGGTGGTCAGAAACATGTCCACCATTCCTCTGGTTTCCAAAATGATATGGAAATCTTGACCTCAGAGTCAGCTCAGGACCTAGAACCTATCCTGGTCCCTTGCCCTGGGCAGGATACCATTTGGAGCACACCTATCCCAAGGTGTCACCAGTGGATATGCTCCCTTCCAACAATGGCCCCTGATGCTGAAAGATACTGAGTTTTGCTCATTATAGCTGGGATTTTAGCTCTCAGTTGCCATGTATTCATTGTACGCCAGGCCTGACATGTCCGCAGTATCTGGTCCCACTGGGGAGACCAGGCGAATTCCTGACTGACACAGAAAGAAATCAAGCCACATTTTGCTAGACTGCTTCGTTTAGAGAGGTGATGTCTCTGGCAGAACTGGGACTTTCCACCAAATACAGTTCTGCAGTCTTCATTAAGGTTCTCCAAGTCAGGCCTAGCACAATGTCCAGATTCTTTTCATGTCCATAGATAGTTCTGTCACACTCCTATGAAACAAAAGTTGATCATCCTGCTCGTCATTACAGTAGGAAGGCTCAGGCCTCAACCATCTTGGAGGGCAGTGAGGTCCAAGCCAGGTACCTCTAAATTTTCTGCTTCCAGACATTTTCCTGAGCTCAGTATGAAGGGCCCTATTTCCTGAGCCCAAGTCTGCACAAGCACTCTCAGGTTTATGATATACTTTCCTGGAGAAGATTAGCACATGGACCCTTACTGTGACACAAAGACAATGCAGCAATATCCTAAAGGACTGGCAGGAAGAACTGGGGAGGTGATGCAAGGCACTGGAAAAGGGAATGCTGGTTGGATGTGTCCTTGTCGGTTGCCAGCTCTATCTGGTGCTCATAGCTTTGAAGGCCAGTTCTCATCATTTCACTTGTGTTTTACCTGCAGGACCTCCCAAGCCTGCTGCAGTCAGCCCCACCCAGTCACCACCCTCCTTGGTGAAACTCCCAAAGCTTGACAGGCGTTCCAGCATGTGTGCTAGCCCCTATTGGGGTCGGAGCAGGAGTGGGTGGGAGCTGTCTTGAGGCCTCTGAGGAGCAACTTTGGACCAGCCCCTCCAGGGTGAGCAGGCTCCCTATGGTTTGCTTACCTCCCAGGACAGCTTGAGCCCTGGAGGACACCCAGGCTTGATGACAACCTCTCTCCATCTGGGCTTAAGAGGGGTGGCTGCTCAGCCTGTTCCAGCCTGTCACGCTGCTAACATCCCTCCTCCAGGTATCTTCCTCCACCATTCCCCATCACCCATGCAGACAGGGTAGGGTAAGGTGCCACACCCCCACTCTGGAGAGGTAAGATAAGCCTGTAAATGGGATATGATCTTCCCATGAAAACCAGCAAAATGTAGTGGGAAAAGACATATGAACAGTCAGAAGACCTGGGTCTGGCAAAGCTACTTGGCCCCTCTGAACCCTTGTCCATGGTGTGAGATGGAATAGTATAGACATGTCTGACATACCCTGTACTCAGACTATCCTGTCTCAGCTCACTCAGCAAAATCCTCAAGGTAAGAAAAATAGGATTATTCTCATTTAATGGATGAGGAAGGTGACAGTCTATTCCTGGCAGGCTCTTGGGAGGAGGTGCATTTACTCCAACCTCAGGATGAGAATCCTCCCATGCCTCTCCTGTAAGGAAGGCCTGGATGCTGGTCCCCACCTGAGCACACCTAAGCAGGGATTTGTACTGACAAGTGTCCTGGCACAGAATTGGAGGGGGGGCAGGGCTTAGGCTTTGGAAGAAATCTTATTTCCTTGCACTTAACAGAGTCTTGAAGGTAGCGGCTGAACCTTTAGCACTATTTCAACCTCAGAAAGTAAGGGCCTGTAAGGTTCTCCAGCAGACGTGGGGTCTCAGCCACTGGCTACCATGTAATTTGGAGACCCTGAAGTGAGGTTGGATGGATCCTAAGTCAGGCCTGACTTCTGCCTATGACCTGGCAATAAAGTCCTCACAGATCTAAGTCCTATAGTGGCCTCCCTGTGTCATCCAGAGCCCTGTCCCTTCCTCATTGCTGTAGGTCTCAGGTTAGGGGCCCTGCCAACAGACATAATGACAATTTTCCCTGTGGCCAGACCCATGGATACTGCTCACATCTGCTTCACACAGCCCTTGCTTCAAGTTAATCACAGTTCCTGCCACCTATTTGCTGATCATGGGAGAAGCCCCTGATATTGCAGGGCTGCTGTTCCTGGGCTATTGGTTGGCTATGACTGGGATGGTCATCTGCAAAGCAGGCCTTAAAGCAAGATGGAATGCATCTGAGAAACTCATCAGATTTTTGGTACCATTGAAAGGCCCCCGCATCTCCCTAGGTGGTTGCTTCAAGGTTCTCAGAGCTGTGCTTCTGATAGTGTTCAAGCTCCCTTATACCATGCTTGAGACCGAAGCTGAGGGAGAGGCTTTGTTCAGGTCCACAAGGGGTGAGCAAGGAGCAATCATGGAGCATCTGCTTCTTGCTCCCTGTACACATCTAGGCCACTCCATTCCAGAACCACACAATGTCCTTTGGCTTAGAGTGACAGGAGGCCAGGGCCATGCTTGCACAGAGCCCTGTTACAGTTAGGAGATACAGTACTTCCTAGTCTTCCAAGTTCTTGTTAGTGTGTTTGTACCCTCACTGCCTGGTGACCTAGCAGCTACCCATAGCTCTCACTTCTGTTCCTACCCGCCCCATTTCATCTGCTTCATGGCTTTCTGCCAACCTTTTACATCCCCTGGAATCATCTGTCAGTGTGTATCAACATAGATGCAAATTTTTCTCTCATATAATACATGTCCTTTAAATCAAGACTTCTGAAAGAGCCACATAACAACAATAGTAATTCCCACAGCTTGTAGCAGAGGGCATCTGGGCTTCCTATGAGCAAAATCAAGAAGACAATCATAGAGCAAAGGTGAAGTAGTTCCCTACCTCCTACCTTCACTATGCATAGGCTCTAATTACTTTGAAAATGACTATTTTTCTCCTCCAGGAATAAATGGAGTATCTTGGACAAATGTTTCTGATAGACTCAGAAACCTGACCCCAACCATCTCCTGGACTTTTATTTCTTCCAGTCCTTCCCACGTGGCACACCACATAGGGTACACCCCCTGTGATGACTTCTTGCTGCCCACCCTCCATTCCGCACACAGCTGGTTATTCTGCTGTGGCTGCACCTCCTTCGCCCTGTGTTTGCTGTGGTCAGTGCTGTTTGGGGCATTCTCATGGTATTAAGATAGGCATTTCTCTAGCAAGTATGACCAAGGATGATACACAAGTGCAAGAGGCGGTGCAGGAGAACAAGGAGGCCAAGGGTCTTGTCCCAGGAGATGTGTGCACAGCCAGAGTTGAAACCCCTGTGCATCCCACCTGCCTGTCTCCCAGGGCTTGGAATCAACATTGTTAATTTGTTTTACAAAGCTGGGTCTTCATTGCTCTCAGGAAATCCCTTGATGGTAGGCACTGCTGGAACCTGGGGTCTTCTTGGGTTGCTGGGGATGCTCACTAACAAGGATGTCTGGGAATACCAGTGTTCTAGCCCTGGCCCAGGGAAAGAGGCTGCCCCTCAGTGTAGCAGACTGCTTGCTAGTAAAGCTGGCCCTACATCCCATCCAGCTACTGGACTGTTACCACAGGGCTGACTGGCATAGTACAGCAGTGAGACAGGAAGTCAAATCTGGACACCTGGGCCCTTGCAGGCCACATATGGCCAGGCAGGGCATATGCAGATTATAGGCCATCACAGACAATTGAAGAGAGGGGTAGGGTGGATGCTGCTCCACCCTAAGATCAAAGGGTTCCTGTGCCCTGTGTATCCTATGGACTGCAGAAGCATGCCTGCCCCTCAACTGCAATGCACTCACCTGATGTCCATCCCTAGTTCCCAGGGTCGTCTCTGCTGTTGTTGGCCTTCTCCAGGCCCCATCCTGGCTGTGCTGTGGAGACAGACAGGTGCCCAGCTGGCCCTGCTGCCCTGGAATGCTGAGCTTGGCAGTACCCTGTGGGCTGGACATTCACTAAGCTGGATTAAGACCAGGGCTCAGTAGGGGGGCCAGTGAGGGGGAAACTCCTAAGGCTGAGGGAATGCTGGACTGACCCAGCAAAGGCCTGAACATGGTCACATTTCCTCTTAAGGTTTGTGACGACTATACCTGTGGCCAGCAAGCTCACACCCAGATCTCTGCAGGTGAAACCTGGGCTGACTGAGAGCCTCTTATCCATACCATACTCATGACCCAGTTCCTTCAAGGGAACACAGATGGAGTCTAGCTGATAGCCACAACCAGTATATTGTATGGGCATGGCCTTGCCATAGGGTAAGCCTATAACCTCCTTGGACAGTGATTCCTTGTGGGATTACCCCAAGGCTCCATAGCATCATGATCTTGTGATCCATTAAGTTTACTGTCCTCAGGATTGGGATAGGGTCCCATTTCCTGGGTCCTGCCCTTTCATCCCACCCCTAGGACTAAAGAAAGTGTTCAGGTTTAAAAAAAAAAGCAGGGAACATAGGTGCTCCTGAGATGTAGTCAGACTGGCCAGAGGGTAGGATACTCCAGGAAGTGTTGGTTCTGTATCAGTGGGGAAGATGGGGAGTCTGTTGAGAGACCCCGAGAACAGAAAAGGTGGGCCTCCCCACCAGGGCTGGTCATGTTAGGCCCCAAGCTGGAAAATCCCAGTTGCCAGTGTACCCTTCTCAGAAGCCCAAACCTATGAAGGAGATTGTGAGGGCTGTCCACCCAGAGGAAACTGAGTCAGCATATACTGCTTGACCTCCATGAGAATTTCTGCTGATTACCTTAATAGGTGTGTCCATGGGACAGATAGAATGTCTCTGACCTGGAAACTTCTTCCAACCTGTACCTTAAGGGAAGGAGAACAAACTCTAATCGCTTTTGCTGTTCTTAATCCTAATCCTGTCAATGACCTCACTATTCCTCAAATATGGGCAGATGAGCAGGCATATGGTCAGGCAGGCTGTATCCTCTGCCTAACCTATGTGTGGCCTATGGTGGCCCTCTCAACCTCTCAGAAGGGATGTGATAGCCTGCCTGGGTCTAGCCTTTAGCATCTACTCATAAACCATCAGTCTCTCCTAGACACGGATTGGTGCCAGGAAACTTCTGGAAATAGGGTGGACAAACATTGTGCTCACACAGGAAGTGGGGAGATGGGCCAAATGCCAAGAAGGTCCAGGCTACACAGCTGACTCTGTCTCCAGCCATCAGCTCATGCCAAAGGTCCCAGTAACACCAGGCAAAGAGAGGGCAGAAGAAGGCATTGTGTCTCCACCTGTGACCAGGCCAGCACATGTCAGGCATCTGCTCTGTGGAGGTCCTCAGGCTTCTAGCCTCAGAGTCAGGAGGGTAAGGATCTTTTTACATCCCAGGATGCTTGGGTGGACAGGATAGGGCTGCCCATCCACCATGCTAATCCTTATACGATCATCATTACCATGCATCCCTGCCTCTCACTAGCCCAGAAGTGGAGATGACAGATAATGTCTTCCTGAGTCCCTTATGAGAGGCTGTCCAGAAGCTCACACCAGGGGATGCTGTGGAGTGAAGAGTCTCTCCCCCCACTAAGGAGGGGCTGACTAGCTTCATGTACCCAAGAAGAATTCCAGGCTCATTATACCCTCACAAGACAAGAAGGAGCAGTGTTGAGATACAGGCCCTGCCTGCTTGGCTCAGTGGTTACCACACTTGAAGATGCCTGACCATCTTAGTTACCCAAGACTAAAAGCAAGGAACCCTGGAGGCAAGATGTGCTCAGACGGGAGCCCTCTGGCCAGTCAAGATGCCATACTGTGTACCACTCCCCTCCTGGCCTCCTGGAGGCTGAGCCAACATGGGAGGGTTGGACCAGCCACCACCTGTATTTTTCCTGGCAGCGGCACAGAGCATTCCTGGCTCTCCTGGACATGACTTGCTTGGTGATGAAGAGAGGGTGTTCCACTTCAGTTGCAACTCCAAAATAGCCCTTTCCACATTCAGAACAGCTCACCCCTTGCACACAGGAACTGGCACCATCTGGATGCCAGTTTGCCAACTGATTTGAGACAATCCTAGACTCTATTTTTAACCTTCTCCCCATTGAGCAAGCTGTCAGGAGTAGAAAACTGGTCAGCTGGACAGGAACCTGCCCCATGGGCCCCAGAAGAACTGGGGCAGCCTGGGCCTCTTCCCCTGCATAGGTGGGTTCAAGGAGCCCCCTGTGTAGTTTCCAGGGTGGTGAAGCCTCAGACCTTCCCAGTAGTAAATGGCTCCTTTTGAAATGGTCTTTCTTTCCATGAGACCCTGATCTGTGTACCTGCCCTCAGCTGTCCCATCTGCCCATTTCACACTCTGTCCCCCTCTAGTCCTCCTAATCCCTTTTTTACTTTTATCTTTGCAGCTCTCTCCAGCCAGACTGAGTCTCCACTGTGCTGACCACCCCCACCCACCATCCTGCAGTCAGAATTTTGCAGGCATCCCCAATAATCCCAACGGTATACCTCCTGTGAGAGATCCCCTCCTGGAGTGCAGGTTGGAACTAGCCTTCCTGCTGTTTGCCCTCTGGGTACTTCCCTGGTCTTTTGTGGGGCTCACATTGTAGCTGGTTCTGCCCTCCTACTGGCTGGCACAAAATTTATTTTGGGAAAAAACCTTCCTGTACCCTGCTGCAAGTGCAGGAGGGTTTGCAGGGGTGGGTCACAGAGCCAGTGCCCCGTGGGAAGCCTTCCAAATGGCCTGGCTTTTCCGAACTGGCCATTTTCTGGCAGCGCCAGCTCCACTTTCCATCTTCTGGGCCATGTGATGGGTCTCTGGGCACCTACTTGTGCCTCATCACCAGCTGTTCTCCAAGCAATGGGTCTTGGTCAAGCAAAATCAGATAATTTCACTCATTCTGAGTGGGAGGCACTTTGTACAGGGCCCCTATGACTGGCCTGCTGTCCCTTCCAGTGCTCTCAGTATTCATTGCTGGGTTTGGAACCTCTGTTCCCAAGATAGCCCTTTCCTCCAGCCAATGTATCCTTCTGCCCTCTTTCCCTAGCCCACCTTGAGTTTCCTCCCTCTGAAAATCTTTCTGCCTGATATCTTGTACCATCTATGTGGTTACAGCTCCCCTGTGAGAATATAGGGCCTCTAGAGGTAGGAGCTATTGGAACCCAGTGCCTAGAACAGGACCCGCCTCAATGATGGGAAGCCTGCTATTTGCCTCAGCGTCCATCAGCAGCAATGTGGCTGCATCCCTGAATAAATGTTCATGGGCTGACTCTTGGCTAAGGGCTTCAAGGGGTCAGGTGGTCAAAGGGGCCAAGCTATGGGCTTTGGGATGATTCACCAACTGCAAGGAACCTCTCCAAGCTCCGTGGGACATCCATGAGCAGCCTACCTTGCGTGGGCCTCACTGCAGTCAGCAGGAACAGCTCACAGGCTACTAGAAGGCAGGACAGCACCCAGCCACCACCTCCCCATGGGCTCAGTGCTGCAGGGAGAAATGGCCACCAGCACCTGTCTCCTAACTCTTAGCATCTTCTAATGGGGAACCTCAGCTTCCCTATCCCATGGCCAGTACTGAAAAAAGGAAGAGAAGGAGGTGTGAGCAGATGGCATAAGGAGGTCTTGAGGGCTTGGTGGGCAAGACTATGAATATGTCACAGAAGAGAGCACTGCCTAGTTTGTCAACAGGGACACCAGACAGAACCTGCTCTCATGGCCAGGAAAGGAGCCCCCTCAGAAGGGCCATGACAGCACATGGAGTGTTCTGCTCTGGGCAAGGGTCATGAGGTCAGTGGCCGAGGTGCACTAGGTCAGAGAAACTGCAGATGCAGCTCCAGCCTCTGCATGCCCCAGCCAGTGGAAATGGCCAAGGGACACGTTGCCATGATATCATGTGCTTATGTAACAGTGGGGACTGCAACCTTGGAGGAAAATGACCACCTTGGGCCTTAGGGTAGCATCCCAGTATTACAGATTATGAATGATAACAATGAAGCTGTAATGATACCAACATCATGTGTCTGTGTGAGGAAAAAACAAAGACATGGCCAGGAGACTTGGAAACATCGCTGCTGTCACATCACCACCAAGCCACAGCCTGTCCTGCACAATGACTTCATTGTAGAGATAAACTTATGGAAACAAAGAGTAACCCTGGAGTGTTCCTTCTACATGTTGTGAAAGCTAATGCCCAAGACATGAGCTTGTGATACATCCTGCCATGACTCCATTACCCTACACGTTAAACTATGGGACAGACTCAGTGCTATACCATGAGATGCCTGGGACACAGGAAAAAGCATCCCCTTCCTTGGCACAGTGGAATTCAAGACTCATTTTACAAACCAGAGTCATTTAATATTGCTGCAAGATTTCTCTGAAATGGCAGGCTAATTCACAGTTACCCAAAACAGTAATTCAAGCAGGGATCTGCTGGGCTGGCTTTTATCAGCTGAAAAATTTCCTGCTAGGGAATGTTGCCAGACACCAAGCAATTCATTCATTTGTTCCCACGTTCTTTCATAATTCTCCCCGTCTCTCATTTGCTGAGGCTCCCATATGCTGGGCCCTGGGCTCTGGGCCAGGCCTGGAGGCTGCAGGGCTCCTGGGACTGTGAGGGGGACTGTGACCCACCCTTGCAGGGAGGATGGGTCAAAATATTGTGGGAGAAAAGTCCATGAGGTGCAGGTCAAAGAGGGAGATAACGCTGAGGCATGGATGTGGGGATGTGTGCTCAGAGGTGACCACACCTGTTTCCCCTTTTCCTGGCCAGCTATTAACCAATGCTTTATTTTCCTACTATGAGGCAGAAGGCTGTGGCAGGCTCAGAATCAGGAAAATGTGGGCTCATATTTTTAGGAGCTAGAACCCTGAGCCCTTCTTTCTTCTTCCAGGCCATGCTCTGAAGCAGTTACCTCTGCCCTCTGCAGGCCCAGTGGGGGCTTGCCCTGGCTCCCAAGGTAAAGAGATGGGTGCACTCCACTGTGACCAATTCCTTCCTTGGCTCTCCCTACACATGGCTTTCAAAGGTAGCCATATAAGCTGCTAGCCCTGGATCAGTGTTTCTCTTGGTGGTCATGTCATTAAACATCACATCACTAGGGAATTCCTAGACTGTGAGCTGGACTGTGAACTCCGTGTGTGGCCAGGCCTGCCTGTTCCCTGCTGAAGCCATATCCTACTCCTTTCCCCAACAGAGACCCAGGTAGAGAGCAGCTGCTAATGTCTGTGTTAAATGCACCCGTAAGGCAGGACCTCCCTAACTGTAGGAGCCACATGGCCATGGCTTCACTGCATGATAAGGAAAGTACAGCCCTGACAAAAACAGGGTGAAGCCCTGCAGTGTCTCTCAGTGGTCTCGATCCAGAAACTGGATCACAGGGTTCCCTCAAACACAGAGAAGAGACACTACCAGACAAGAGTAGCAGATGTTTTCCTGCCCCTCAGGAGCACTAGACACATAGCATAAGTCTGTGGCACTGGTTATGGAGCCCTGGATCTGGGTGTTATCCATAGGACCTCTTTACCCTTCCCTGCCCTGCTGGGAGCTCGGGACAAAAAGATTTGTTATTGATGCATTTCTTGAAATTTAAAGAAGGTTTAAAATTACTCCTTAAGACTAGAAAGTGCCAGATTCTTTGCCATCCAGGGGAGAAATGGGGATGAAGCAGTGGGGCTCTGTCTAGGTAGTGAGAGGCCACTGCCCTTCATTTCCCCATGAGGTTTGTCTGACTAGCCAGCCTTTGCTCTTTACTCCTGCTCTTACTCCAGCTCCTCAGGACCCAGGCTCCAGCAGAGCCTTTGAGTAAAAACCACCATTCACTAGGGCTGAATGCAGCATTGAGCAGGTAGCCTCATTGTGTCCAAGGTGTCAGTGGGAGTAGATGCTCTGAGGTCAGGTGGAAGCTTCCTGGCCCACATCATAAGTTTGGGGGTGGGGAGCAGGTTAGAGAAGATGCAATGTGATCCCCATAGTGGGGAGAGACAGCTCCTTACAATGACAGCTGTGGAATGAAATTTGTGCCATCAGTCATGGTGATCAAAGGCCACATGAAAGTTTAAAGATAAAATAATGAGGTTCTGAGTTCAAGGCCAGTCTGGACTATACAGCGAGACTTTGTCTCAAAAAAAAAAAAAAGATCCTGAGATTGAGATCCCACCCTGGGTAGCTATGAGGCCACCCACTTGATACCCTAACCTTGCAGTAGAGCTATAGCAGGAGAGGACCTTTCACTCTGCCAGGGGCCACATGCTCAGAGACATCATAGTTCCAGTATCCCACCCAAATCTGGGTTTATATCCAGACTTGGTGATACCAGGGAGCTCAGGTGGTCTCTGAGTTTACTTTCTACTCTGGAACTAACAACAGAAGTCAGTGAATGAGCAGGTCCTTGGGAATTGAGGGTGGTGGATCCCTGCTCCACCATCTTCTTAACAGGCAGGGAAGCCAGGCATCACCAGAGTGACCCATGTCCCATGACCCTCTAGCCAGCTTTCCTACATTGTCCTACAGCACAGTGAGGGCTTGGATACCTAATGTCAATGACAGCCATGAAAACAGCCCTCCTAGAGCAGATCCAGTTCTTGTCAGTTGAGAAACAGCTGTTGGGGAGGTACCCCAAAAGGAACTTGAGCTCTGAGCCAGCCTGGACAACCAGTTCAGCCAGTTAGGACAGCCCTCACTTCCTCTAATGGAGAGACCCTTAGGTGAGGTTGATGACAGCCCATCTGCACAGCCCAGCTGAGAAGATGTAGCTCCTATTATCAAAGGCCAACTATCACATGTTTCCTGGAGTCCAGACTCGAAATAAGCCTCATAACCAACCCCAGGAGGCTGTGCTTCCCATAAAATAATTCATTATGCACTTAAACCTCAAGCTGTTTTATGGCTTCATAAACACAGATGAGCCTTTGATGCCTGATTAAAGATGCTGTTTGGCTTCAGCCAGCTGTGAAGCTCATTATCTTAGAAAAGCCAAACCTGATTCCTCCAGGCCAAGTGGCTTCCTCTCAGGTGGGAAGCAGCGCTGGGGAAGCTGTGGGCAGCAGTGGGTTCCAGGTGTTTAGGAAGCACAAACAGCATAAACGTTATGTCCCTGAGTGCTCAGTATCTGGGTATGACATTGGTAATTCAGGTACCTGGGCTTGAAGCATCTACAGGGGAAAGGGAGGACAGCACCCCAAGAGAGTGTGTGGATAGAAGAGGCATAGGTCCAGACTGATGATGGGGCCAGCACACAGGGTGGCCACAGCCCTGCAGCCCTGCGGCATCCTCTGCCCAGAGTGCCAGCTGGTGATAGACAGAGGTACATGTACCTCTAGGCCACGTTTCCTGGTAGTCTGGAAGAGGGTGCACTTCACGCAGCCTCAGGCCCCAGGGTAGGGGTTGTACCAGGCAGGCACTGCAGGCCTGAGCATGCCCGGGCAGGTGCGCCTAGGGTTTAGGCTGGGATCCTTGGCCTACAGTGGGTGTCATCCTCTGTCCTCCACCCTACCCTTGAGTTTTCTTTCAGGATTACAGCAGGGTGCCAACCTGAACCCTGGGTCAGCTCTGACCCCTACCTTGGAGGTGTGCTTGCTCAGCTGAGGTGCCCCTGTTCACTGCCCATTGTTGCCAACAGTCGGATAACCCTCTTAATAAGCCACATTCTGGGGACCCCGATTTTCCCCTGTGTAGACACACTCTGTCCTGAACCCCTGTTCCCAGCATGCCCCCCCCCAGACTCCTGGGGTCTGAAACCTACCAGGGGTAGAGGTGCCCCTCTAGCAGGCTCCTCTTGGGAACAAGCTGTTCAGTCAACCAAGAGGGAATGCTCACTAGGCAGAAAGCAGAAGATCCCCAAAGCATGGCCAAACACTGTCTTTCTGCCACATAGAAGCCCTCCTGGTTCCTAGCCACAGCAACCTGGTTTCTAGAACCCAGGGAGGGTGCCTGAGTTTGCCTCCTGTGGTTTCTCAGTTTGCACAGCTACTCTCAGGTTGGCACAACCTTTGGCAAGTAGAGTCTGAAGGCTCTTCCATCTCAGGGAACCCCAACACCCCCCCCACACCACATATATCTGCCCCCTCTGCCATGCTGATCTCACTGCCCCTTGGACTGCACAGGGCAGGAGCAGCTACCAGGTGCAGTATGCTGTCCATGTCCCTCCTATGTGAGCCAAGGTGGCCTTCCAACTTGGAGCCCTGACCTTCCTGAACTACCTGTGAGCTTCAACCAGATTCTATAGTCAGTTCCAGTTCCAGACAGTTACAAAGAATGTCCTCACCCAATAATGCCTCTATGAAGCTGATTGAGAGAGGCTGCAGAGTGTGGAAGGGGAAAATGTACCTTGGAAAATAACTCAGCCATATGAAATGATTGGAGGCACAGTCTTCAAACAACCCTGGCTGCTGACTTGGGGATCCCAGGGCTGGTGCCTGAGAACCCTCTCCCTTTTGAGACCCTTATGCCTGGATGGCAGTAGGGGTGAACACTCACGTTGATCATAGCATTTGATGTGATTCGGAAGAGGGTGGCCCGCTCATTCACAACTTTGAGCTTCTCCCCACTCTCTGAGGGGATCTTGAGGCTGTCCAGCTCATTCAGGGAGCGCTGCAGTGCTGCCCCGTGCTTGGCGATGAGGTCATTGCAGGTGCTAAGGTCATCTAACTTCAGGGAGAGATTCTTGAGCGTGTGTTGGAGCTCGCTCTTGTCAGCCGGGGAGGTACTGCTTTCCTCGTCGTCTCCAGAATCATCTGTGGAGAGAAACAGAGTTGCTGTGGCTGTCACCTGAACCAACACAGCCCAGGCTGAACTGGGAAGAGCAGGTAAGGCCATAAAAACAATCAGTTCCTGGATGATACTTGATGCTGCTCCTGCCTACAATGAGGTGCCTGCCCAGTTCTGCCCAGCCAGCATGGGCTTATCCAAGTCACCGGAGGGGGCAGAAATGGGGACCAGCCTGAAGCCCAGAACTTGGACTGGGCTTTGAAGGGGGCTAAGCCGAAGATGCTGCAGCAGCTCCCCTCAACTGCAGCTCTCAGGCACAGGTGGGCTGAACTGGCTGGAAAGGGAGAGCTTGCTGGGTGGGCATGGACACCCCCAGAACAGAGCCTGGGTTCCTTTTCTATACTTGTAGGTTCATCCAGGATGACAAACACCTTCAGGGCCAAACCCCTTCTGTCTCTGCCCCTGAAAATGCTTGGGGGCTTCTGTTAGGAGCTCACCCCAAGGCATCCCCACTGCCTGGAACTTCATGCTTCCTCTACCTCCTTGCGGCCTCACCTTACTTATCCCACCCTCCTTGAGGCCCAGACCAGTGGCACCCCTTTTCCTCTTTCCTTGTCCTCCCTGCTCCATTGGATAATCCTTCTGGTTTGCACCCATTTCTCCTGTGGAAACATAGCCTCTCACTCATGCACAGACACTGGCTTTTGGGTAGAGACTGTACTGTCCACGAAGAAACACAAAAAAACTGACGCTCTGAGAACTGGAATCGTGCCAGGCCACCTAGCCAGGCCCCTCCTAGTGCCAGGCTGCTGGGGTCTCCATGCAGAGCACAGGAGGTTCTCTGACCGTTCCTACCCTCCCTCTCACATAGCTGTGCACATGCCCTTGTTGCTTCTCTTCCTGTTGGCCCAGTTTGTGTCTCAGGACCCCCGAGAGCAGCTGGCCTGGTGTTACCACTGCTTTAATGCTGGGTACAACAAAGAGCCTCATAGCTGGCTGTGAGTCCCTGGATCTGCTAAGAGGTTCCTGAAATGCCTTGTTTCAGAAATAATTAGCAAGACTGTTTTTAAATGAAGAAATCTGTAACCCAAGATATAAAATTTTTTTTAAAAGTGCAGATTTTGAGTGAATAGAGCAGAATTAGTACTGCCACCAACAGCCTGAGCATGATGCCTCTCCATTACCTTCTAGAAAATTCCAGTTCTTTTAAGAAACAGTGGAAGGAATGGAGGTCTACCTGAGCACTGTAGGTTTCATCATCCAGGATGCAGTGCAGAATGATAGGGCCTGAGCCCCAGCTCTGTGTCTGAGAATGAGCTAGTAGATACTTAGCAGGTAGCTCTCTGGAAAAATCACCCAGGAGCTAGGCAAGGTGTAGTGGGTGGGGCAAGGCAGGGAAAGAGGCACTTTGCTAAAGAACTGAGGTTGTCTGGGCAGCGAGATAGCCCCAGGCTCACAGCCCTTGGCCCCATCATTTACACCTGTGTCTTTCTCAGGTCTGCCATGGAGAAAATCAGAAAAGGTCCTATTTTCTCTTCTGAGCCTCTACTTGGCTCTCTAGCTCCCCATGAAATGTGTTCAGGGACAAGGGGAAGGACAGTAACCCCACCCATTCTGTTGTCCTCAACAGCTGCCCCAAGCCTGTCTCTTCCCTGTCCAAGAGGCTGCCTGACTCCTGTCCACTCCACCTCCTGTCTCAGGCGAGCCTTCAGCCCAGGAGACAGTCACAGCCCTTTTCAGTGAGTTGCACAGTTCTCCAGAAAGAAGACAAGGCTCAGGGCTGCTCTGGGCCCTAGCTCAGCAATGAGACAGCATGGGTCACTCAGACTCCTCCCTGGGGAAGCACAGATCTCAGCTTCCAGGCCTTAGAGTCACCTATTTTGCTGGGCTTCTTCAATGTCTTTGTTACAGAAATCACCTTAGTCCTTGCTGCTGGTCTCTGATTAGAACAACTGGCAAAGTCTGTAGGTAGGTGAGCTCTGGCTCTTGAAAAAAAAAGACAACTTTCTAATAGGGAGGAGGCCCTGCAGGACAAGGATGTCCCTGTACTGGAGGCAGGGCCTTGTATGCATCAAGAGGGTCTAGAACAGTGGGGGGCAAACCTATAGCATGTGTGTCACAGCAGACTTTTTTTTTATTGAAGAACAAATAGCAATGAGACAGTTTCAAAACAAATTAACAGGACAGATTCAATAATTAATACATTGCAAACTTTTCGTAATGGTTTGTTATCGTACAAGGTGCATACATGATATTCTACTTACAGGCACTATTATAGCAGATGTCTCTAATCAATGAATTAAGAGAATGTAGCTGTATACTAATCTTATTTTTTTCTTACGTAACTTATTTTTAAGCCGAATTATAGCGCAGTTTCAATAATTAATATTTTCTACCTTGTTATCTTCCTAGTGGTTGTCCATAGCACTAGAAGCCGACATAATATCTTGTCCAACCACTATTAGTGCAAATCTTGCTTCTCATAAAATTATGCAGAAGTACTGCATATTTATACAAACACATCATGGTTCTTCCTTTGTATCCCCCTTTTTTTGTCTAGACCTGTCAAAGATGGGCACTCCATTGTCATTAAACCATTATAGGTGCCTGAACTTGGCGACACAATCCAATACAGTCCAGCAGTCCATAATAATAGTGACTTAAGAAGTTGTTGACTATAGCCATTTACAGCTCAACTTATCATTATGGCCCCACTTTATATACCTCATTTTTATACTTTTCTGCTGGATGGTTAAGACCGAGATAAAGCAAGACCCATATAACAAAAAAAATGTAGCTTTTGTATCTGATGAGGTGAGTGAAGTCCCCTCAGGGTTTATCTTGTAATCCTGTACCTCACTCTGTAGATCCTTTGTGTTAGCCATGTGGATGAGTCATGGCCATTGCTTGACTTTCTGAGAGAAAGTTTTCTCTCCATGTGACTCTCCCAGGCACACTATAGATCATCGATCACCTTCCTCTGTGGCTCCATAATATCCTTGATCAGAAAATATGGAGCACAACTGAATTTCATGATGTTGCAGTACAGGTTCTCCTATATCCTGAGTCTTCACTGACCTTGAAAGGCTAGGGCCAAAATGTTGGCTGACCTTGTGGCCCTTCTATTTCTCCAATTTTGATCTGTGAACTTAGGTTGTTAACCACCCAGAAGAAAAGCTGATTAGTACCCTGCAGCACATGCTGTTCCACAGCGGGCTGTTTGTGTCACTAAAAGCACTGAAAGATTCGCCAGCATTGGCCTGGAATGTCCAGCATGGCTCTCAGCCCCTACTGCCCTCTCCACTTCATCCATTTTATTAGATACTGTCAGCCAAATCCAGGTTGGCATTTGGTAGCAAGAGGATTCCAGTTGTTAAGTGACATTCACTCATTCAGTGGCCAGGCTACATGCAAGAGGGTAGCCCAGCCACTTAACTCCCTTCTAGAGAATAAGTCAGGTCAGGTCAGGCCCGCTTTAGCCAGGCTCACACCTGTGCTTTCAGATGGGAAAACAGAGGCCCAGAAGGAAGCAAGGGGATTGGACAAGATCGGATGTTTCAGCAGCAGCTGCAGCAGCAGCAACCAACTCTTGCCCAGCTGTTGCTCTGACCACGAGGACCTAGAGCTTGCACAGGCTCTTTCCAATGGCTGACATGTATTTGCTGAGTTCAGGACTTGGGTCCCTAGGGTCCTAACGTCCCCACAGCTTCCCTTGGAGGTGGGTCAGCAGGAGTCTCTATACCATGTGCTTGCTATCAGAGCTGCCCAGGCAGTGAACTCTGATGCTGGCCTCTGATCACATGCTCTACACCAGCTGTTGACAACTAGCTCATGAGGGGCACTGTGGGACATCAGAAGTGCAGCAGCCAACCGTACCTGGCAAACCTATTGCACCTCACCTTTCCTGTCAAGAGGGTTCTCCTGACAGTGGGAGCTGAGGAGAGGCAGAGGTGAACTGGAGTGGCTGCCTTTGCGGGTAGCAGCTGGGAGTGAGGTGCCAGTCCAGGAGCGTGGGTACCCACTCTCTGCCTGGTGGAGATGTTTCTGTTTGTTCTTTATGTCCAGGTTCCATGCCTGTACCCTCTAGTTGGCCTGATGCTTACAGCAAGTTGTACACTGCTTTCTGTTGGTCCCATGATGGCCCCACTCACTTCCTGCCCACCAGTGCACATTCAACTATAGGCAGATCTCACTGCCTCATTCATTTGGGCTACCTACTGGCTCTGCAGAAAGCTGGTACTTCTGTTGGGTAAGTTGTATGCAAACCCATCCAGGGCTCCAGAGGCTCCTGAAGCCAGCTTGAGACAAGAAAGCAGGTGTCACATGGCAGACAGCAATGATAACCATAATGACCATGGCAGTGGCAGTTGAGGCTAATGCAAGGTATCAGAAATTTTGAATGTATGAAGCAAATAACTCATTCATCCAAGCTTGGAAGGTAGAAAAGACTTACCCTACCACAGGGACAATTCAGGGCCAACAGGGCCTGTGTCTTCCGATGCACATGCCTTCCCATGATGGAAGGTACCTAGGGCTCAGACTCACTATGTTTTCCTTCACCAGTGGTGTTCCTGGGCCTCTCTGGCTAAAGCAGCAAACACACACAGTAACTCCAAACTGTGGAGCACAGAAAAGACAACCAGTCCAGTTTCAAAGCTGGGCACAGAGCTGGGAAGTGTGGTGCTGCTCAGCTCTTAGATGATTTTAGACAGGACTGCATGGAGCCAGTGACCATAAGATTTATGCCCTCCCATTCACAGACAGGACCATTTCTAGGAAAGCACTGATTCCTAAAATATCCATCAACTTTGACCAGTCTGACAGAAAGATTATTTTCATTAAAAGAGAAATCCAGGGCCAGGGAAATAGTTCAGCAGTCTAAGCGCCTGTCTGGCAAGCACAAGCACAGGTTCAATCCCCAGGACCACACAAAGTGCTGGCCCTGCACTGAGCCAGCCACCAAAACCAGGCATGGTGGTTCACACCTGTAATCCCAGCACTGGGGAGGCTAAGACAAGAGGATCACTAAGAGACTGAGCTGTGTAGTGGGACCCTATACAAAATAAATAAATAAATAATGAATAATCTAAAGAGCAAAATAAATGATAATAGGAAACAAGACTGACCGTTTGCAAATGGGAAGAGTACTAAGAGATGGAAGGAGAGAGGAAGGGAAAGGTAAGTAAAATATGTCACATACATGTACGAACTGCCCATGATGACTGTCATCATTATGTCCTAAAGACGTGAACTAATAAAAATGAAAACTAAAATCAGGCATAAAAATATTTAAAAATAAGGACCCTTGTGATTATACTGAATCTACTTGGACAATCTCAGTTAATCCCTCCTTTCAAGATTTATAACTTAATCACATCTGCCAAAGTTCTTGTTCCCATATAGGGTAACATATCCATCCACGGGTTCTGGAAATTAGTGCACGGGCATCTTTAGGAGTCACTGTTTGTCCATGACACGGGAGTGCTATGGCCGAGTGGAATGCCTGTCACATTCTTATTCCATGGTTGGTCATTCCCTAAGCCTGCTCACTGTCCCGGGGAGTGATCTCTGAATGCTGTAGTTGATTTCTAAGAGCCCTTTATGGGTACAGAGACTCACAGGTCCCTTTGGCCTCCGCAAAGAGCCTGGCATATATACCATCCATCTTGGCTGGGCCCTCTGCTGGGAAACTGGTTTGGGTGGACCTTGGAGGTCTTATGTCTGATCCCATGTGGATGGCATAAAGTATGCCAGCCTCAGAGCTGGAATATTAATCCCTATTCTTGGGAGGATGTCAGATACCTAGTATGTGGCCAGGACAGATTGGGGACACACTGCACATCAGGGCCATAGGCCCATGGCCCACCAGGCCACTCAGCTGTGATATCATCACAGATGATGTTCACACTGACGCTGTCTTGGGTGTAGTGTTCACTGTGCTTCCCCTGGCTGCCCACCCAGGGCTCTCTGCAGTCCCCTGACTTAGGAGCCCCTGGGCACAACCATGAAGGCCAGAACCCTTTCCCCAAGAAGCACCTAGAAAATATAGGTTGCCATGGTAACTGTGGTGTGTCAGGTGGGCTATTTTTAGAACCAGAGGGGTTTTTTTTTTCTCCCATCTTTAGAGGAAAATGGTTAAAGTTTCTCCATGGGGAAGTCTCGCTTTTGGAGAGGGGGTAGGGAGCAGCCTTTTGAAATCCAGAAACCAAAATGCTGTGTGGGGTGAGGGACAGAAGTAGCATGCAGACTCCCTGCAGCCACCCTGTTCATACAGACTCTGTTTTTCTGTAGTCAGCCAGGCTCTGCTCCCTGCTGTATAGGAGCTCCTAGAGATTAAGGCCCAGAATGGCCATTGGGGACCTCTTTCCTCACACAGCAGTGACAGCAGCCCTGAGTAAGGGCCTAAGCTAAGGCTTCTGCTGCACGACACTCACTGCTGGGTTGGATGAGTTTTGGGGGAGACGTTGCTGCGACAGGTTCTGGCAGAGAGACAGGACTGCAGTGGAAAGAAGCAGGACAGCAGGGGACAAAGGGGAAGCAAGGGCAAAGCCCCCCAGGAGGAGGGTGGGAGCCCTAGCGGAGGAGAGACAGACACTTAGGGCTGCTGGTCTACCCTAGGTATCAAGAAAGCAAGACACATGCAGACCTTGTGGCTCACAAAGCCTGACGACCTCACAGCCTTTCTGTGTCTTGGCAAATGTAGCCAGCTTGGTGCCGTATGTGGAGGCCTCGTCTCAGGGCACACTCGGGTGCTATCCTGCATCTGTGCTGCCATGGCACACGTGCCCCTGGACTAGGAGTTCTCTTCTCCTCTTTCTGTGTGAGGCCCAGTAAGAGTGATTTCAGCTGGGCAAGGAGGGCCTTGAGCCCTTAGACCCTCCCTTCTGTGGCTCCCTAATACCAGGCCTTCCCGGCTTCTGGCCAACTTGAGGAATCCAAATATTTAAGAAGAAGGACTTCTGCTCATCTCTGCATGCCCAGAAGCTGGAGCAGGGTTGCTGCAGGGAGAGGAAGAAAGAGAAACCTTGCCCTGATCTCTTCACAAAGCCCTCCAGGCAAGCAGGGGTACTGCATAAGTACAGTGGGGCAGCCACTGTGCCCTGGCTCAAAACTTAATCTTCAGTTACCAACGAGACTGCTCTGGCCGGTGGTGTGGCCTGGGACCAATAGTGTGGTCAAAGGGGGTGGGCATTGCTGTCCCTCCAGCATTCAATTACAGCAGCTTAGGTGACTTTTATTTAGATCTTAGGAGGTTTGTGAAGTGTCTTGAACTTGATTACAGAATCCAATCAACTGGATGCTGATAAGAGACAGAAGCCTGCCTTGGCCAGGGCATGGTAGTTCTTGCCATAATCTCAGCTTTCTGGGAGGTTAAGGCAGAGAGGCTGTAAGTTCAAGCCCAGGCAGGACAATTTAGGGATATCTCTGCTACAAAATTTAAAACAAACAAACGAACAACAACAACAAAACCCACTAGGGATATAGTTTAGTCTGAAGGCACTAGGTTCAATCCTAGGTTAAAAAAAGAAAAAGTAAAAAAAAAAAAAGAGAAATCTTTGATCTTTGATGTGAGAGTCCAGGAGGATGTCAAGTCCCTTCTGCATGCCTGAGAATGAATACCCCATTGGTCAGTGGATGGCTCCTCTGTGCTTACCAGTTGCATCCTTTGCACGTATCATACAGCAGTCTACAAGCATCACATCCAGGAGAAGCAAGGGTGGCATGGAAAGTCCAGAAGTGTGCCCAAGAGCAGAGGCTTTGACTGGCAGAACTGCAGTGTGTGTAAGATCACTGCAGAAAGCTCGGTGGCACTGTTCTGGGAATCTGGTGAGACTACATCCAGGCTCTCTGACAGTTCATCCAGGAGAGGGGAGACAACTCTCCCAAGGAAAGCTATTCCTATACAAGGGTTGGGCCCTCCTTGCCCACCATATAAAAGCCAAGCTTTGCACCCACTCCTCTGAGCTACAAGGGCAGAAACATCCAAAAAACAGGGACCTAAAGACTGGTATGTGTGCTGGCTGAATCTCTTTATCTCCTCTAGGAATCCCTGGGCTGCAGTAAGACAAAGGAGCACAAATCCTAGAGGAAACCTGCCTCTTCCCTTCTGCCTTCTCCCTGGAGAAGGCACATGGTCAGGCACCAGGGCACATGGTCAGCCCATAAGCAAAATGAAAACTGAAAAACAGGGGCACATGAGCTCAGGTTCTGATGTCCGTGGAGCCAGTGCTTCCCTGCTCAGCAGAAGGCTGTGGCTGGGAGCTGCACCTGTCCTCAGTTGTCCTCAGGATGACGGACAGCTCTGGGCAGCTGGGCCTACCTCCAAGGGAATAAACACAGGCACAGAGAGGTGCATAAAAATAGAGCCATGTGCTCCACTTATGGCATCTGCTGTGATGCTAAAGACAACCTGCCACCCACGCCTCCTCAGGCCCACAGAGCACCCGGCCCACCTACAGCCTCCATTCCAACCCAGGCTTCCACAGTCTCCCTGACAGGACAGGGAATGGGCACTGTGACCGCTGAAACTTCCCAGGCCATCCAGGCTCCCTGATCTGTCCTTTCCAGGTTTGAGTCTCACCTAAAAGTGAACAGAGAGGAGAAAAGAGAAGGCTGCTTGATGGATCCTGTGCCAGCCATGCGGAGAAAGCTCCACAGGGTGCTGTACCTCAGTTCCCTGGTGTAGCCCTGCCTCTGTGCTGCTCATCTGAAGGTCTATGTGACTGGCACAAGAAGGGCAAAAAATGAAGTGCCTTGCTCCTTTCCTCTCACCTGTTGGGTTAAGACCAGGGGCCTGCCTGCTTGGCAGTGCCAGCCTCCCCTGTCCGTTGGGGTCTAGACAACAGTGAGCCTCTTCTAGGATGGGCCTGAGCTCTGCACTGGCCTCCACTGAGAGCCCCTAACTCCCTACTCACAATAAGAATGGGGGGTTGAGATGCTCCCTAAAGTTTTGCCAACTGTGACATTGTGACATCCCACAGTACCACGTTTTGGCCATAGATATTGATGCATACATGATCCCCACGGCTTTAGACTAGCTCTTCAGATAAAAAAAAAAAAAAAAAAGGCTGAAGAGACATAGGGAGTCTGCCTGGACCCAAGGTTTCCTTCTTCTATGCCCTGTGTTGTTTCCTGGGAAGCCAAATAAATAATAAAAATTCTCCCATTATCCTGATATTTCAAGATACTAAGATAATTCTTTATTTCAACACTGAAGTCTAGCCTTCAGCAATATAACATAAATTCAATTCTGTGTTTTGCCTTTTCACCTATTACACTCAGACCTGTGCCGAGTCTCCATGACCTGGTTAGTTGAGAGTACTCTCAAGTATCTCCTCCAGGTCTAGGGTGTGGCTCCCTTTGGCACCACCTGTGGGGGCTGTGGAAGGAGGGCATCTTTCTGTCCTTGTTGGCATGTGGAAAGGTACTACCTTTAGCCTCTTTTGAAGCCAGCAGCTATACCAATGGGCAAGGCAGACACATCAGGCCAAGTCATTCAGCTGGCATCTATGAGGTCATCAACCCCCTCCCCCCAAGCAGTGTGAATGATCCTTTAGTGGACAACAAGGAGACCCACCTTTGGGAGTGTTTCATTTGATGCAATGCCAAGATTTGTCTTAGAACCAATACAGGAAGAACTAAATTCTAAACCAAGTATCAGACAGCTCCTATGTGAGAAACCACTGAGCTGTCTCAGTCAGCACTGGCACTGTCAGGCAGATCGCTGGAAACTACTAGTTTACATTTTCCTGGCCTGAACATAGCCATTGCTACTTATCCTTGGAAACTATCTGATGCCCATGCAATCAGCTTAAAGAATTTTCCATGGGCCACACTCAGGTATCAATGAAAAAGGGAGGCAGAGAAGGGAAAGGTGTTCCATCACCAGGAGTCATGGGCTCCTGAGGGGGCAGGGCCTGCATCTGCCCCATGAACCCCTATGTGCCCAGAGGTGGGCACATGGGGGGTGCTAAAGGGGAACATGCTGACTGCATGACCTCAGTGGGAAAGCACTGGGAAAGTGTTTCGGCAACTGTAAGGTGACATGCAGATTAGGGTGCTTTGGGGTTAGATCTGCTCCCACAGGCCGCCTCAGTGGCATAGTTCCTGCAGGGCTCCTCTTTCCCAGGCTGGGAACCTCTAGGTGCCCTTTCACCTCTTTGGGCTTCATTACGGCCATTGGGGTCCCCAGGGAGGTTCCCATCCACATTTATTGATGGGCTGAGCTCCAAAGGGAGGGTGGAGAAGAAACCCGCAGGGTCTGCAGAGGCAGAACCTCTTTATCTGCTGAAAGGAAGACAGATGGGGAGACTGAGGTCCTAAATGACTTCCTCCAACCCAGTGAGATAGCCCAAGTTTATAAAAAAAAAATCTGCTTTTTTGTCAAGAAGACCTGGAATTCCCACTTCGCTATTTCTCACAGTTGTGACCTTTCAAAGCCACTTAACATCTTAACCTTCAGCTTTCCATCTATAAAATGGCTTAGTATCTAGTAACACAGTGCCTTGCCTACAGTGAGGAGCAGCAAGCAGCATTGTCACTTGGCCAGAAAGTGCATTCATCTGCAAGGGCTAAAAGTCAGAAAGCTCTGTAGAGAAAGGCAAAGCACAAAGTTGTACAGAAACAAACTCATGCAAGATTCCCTGAGCATTCTGGCCAACCTGCTGGAGACAAACCAAGACTCTTTACTGTATATTTGACCATGCTGCATAGCATGGGCACTGCCATTCCCAGGACCCAACTAGAATGTGAGTAGTGGTTTGGTGTCAGGAGAGCCAATGGGAACACCCCTCCTTTGAAAGACACATACATAGTGGGCTCCAAGAGTGAGGTTAATGCATACCTGCTCCCCACCAACCTGGGCCTGTGGTCAGACCCTGAGCCCTAACTGTCCACACCTGTCAAGGCTGAGGAAAAAGATGAAGCAGGGGAGATAGCCACATGAAGCCATCTCGGGAGGGCTGGTTCTAATGGTAACGCCAGAGAACTGTGGTTAAAATGAATGGGCCAGGATGAGTGTCTCAGTTACTGATCTCATGTTGCTGGGACAAATACCTGACACCAAAAATGAAGGAAGGAAAGGTTTATTTATCTCACAGTTACTAGAGGTTTCAGTCCATGCTCAGCTGGCTCCAACACAGAGCGCACATGGCAGAGGCAGCCATTTATGGCAAGAGAAAACAGCAAGAAAGCAAGAGGAAAAAGGGAGAAGTAGTAGCAGCAATGGCAACAGAGAGTAAGTCTGTCTTCCCTATGTTGCATTCAGGTTACCTGCCCCAGGCCAGGGTGTAGCACTCACACCCATAATCCCAGCACTGGATCATGAATTAATCACAAAATCTAGAAGTCTGACCCATGACTGCATAAGGCTTTGGGAGATAACTACACACAAACCATAGCAGTAAGGTTAGGGGAAAGGGGCCAGGTAGAATTTCTTGGGGAGCCTACTTGCACTCCTCCAAATTTCTATATATTCTTCTCCTACACCTGGACCACCGGGAGTTCAGCAAATATTCTTTTATTTGCAGGTATTAGAAATTCTTGCTGGAGGACAGCAAGAGGTGCAGGACAGCCCCCCCCCCCCGATGACCCACGGATCTTAGGGACTCAAAAGTGCCCTTGAGTTGCTCGGGCTGTGAGCCCTAATTCAGAAGACTGGAAGGCACCAATGATGAGTCAAGGAAGCCAAAGAAGACACACGTAGGACAGAAGACTTTAAGGTCATCCCAGCCCCCAAGCCAGCTCCTTGTTCTCTGTCTTCTACAGTTCCAGGCCAGTAATACGACCACGAGGGGGGCAGATCCTCAGCTTTAGTGTTAGTCTGCCTACCAAAAGCCTGTGTAACTGTGCATGGTCCCTCCCTGCTCTGGGACTTGGATTCTGCTTTTGTAAAAGGCAGACCCATGCTTCTCCATAAATCAGGCCCTGGCGAGGCACACTTAAGCACAGCTGCACCATTGTCTCCCCTTCCCTACCAATTCCATGGGTACATCTGCTGGACTAACACATCGACAGCATAGCAAAACCCTTCTGGGAGGGTGTGTGCAGCCACCACTAGGCAGGTGGCTTCTGAGGCTTCGCGTGGTAAAAGCTACCCCAGCAGTTTCTGCAAAGGAAGAAAATCAATCTCAACATAATGAGGCTCCAGAAAAGTCCAATTTCAGGGAGGAAGCTGCTTACAAGGAATTTGGCCAGAGACAAATGAGGTGGGATGTTAGCCAGCTCTCTGAGGGGGTGAGGATGAACATTAACCCCAACCTCTCTGACTCCTCCTACCCAGACCACGTGCTAGCTTGGCCACTTGGGGAGGACCACTGCTTCCTATAGGATCAGTGAGTTTCATTCTCTGCATTCTTGGCAGTTAGATTATACACTAATAAACTTTTTATTTTCTGAAATAAATAAAACATTAAAAATTCTGAGAAATGGTGGAATTTTGTTCAGAAAGTAAAGGTTCAGAAGGTAAAGGTGACTGATTGTTTCAGACAAGCGAACAGATCATTTCCAACTGCCAAGTGGTGGTGACTGGAAGCTGACACCCGGGCAGGACGTACTGACTCAGGGAAGTGGTGGCGACCTACAGTGCATATGCCCAGTGGGCTGTTTGTATCTTTGAAAACTCTAAACAGACTCAGGGAATCTTCCAGCGGAGGTGTGGTAGAGGTTTGGGCCAAGGTGAGGACAGGGAGAGAAAAGCAGCAGAGATGGAAGGGATGCTTGCCTACCAAGGGCTACATCAAAGGGCTTTCTACACTTGTTCTGGGGACCCCAACCTTCAGCAGCTGCTTCCTAAGCCATAGGATGCTCCTCAAAGCCCAAACAATGCCAGGGGCCCAGATCCTGGCTGGGGCCTTCTCCTCAACTGTCCAAGGACCTGCCACATGGGCTGCAGAACTCAGGAAGAAACCTGAATGCCCCCAGTGATGCTCTATCATGCAATCTGGGAGGATGCTAGAATGTGATCCAGCAGAATCGGAAACCCCACAGTTAGGCAGGCTTGAATTACAACCAGTCAAGTTTCCACCCAAGATCCATCTCAAATTGGCCTGGATGGAGCTCCCCTTAAATAGGTCACCCTGTTACTGAGAACTTTCTGGTATCTTTTCCCTAGGTTCATCAGTGTTGGAAGAGATGGGACTAACTGAATTTGTGTATGTGTGTGTGTATGTGCACGCATGCATGTGAGCATGTGTGTGTGCATGTGTGCTTTGGAGGGCTGTGCCATTAGGACAAGAGGGTCTTGGGGTCGTACCCCTTCTATGTCCCATAGTAGTCTTCCCTGATCACTGCCTTATGCTATGCTGAGGATCAAGCCCTGGACCTTGTGCATGCTAGGCAAATGCTTGAAGCACTTGAGTTGCATTCCGGTCAAATGCCCCTTAAAGCAGATCTCAAAGGCAAAGACCTAGACAACAACAGCCACCGTTCTCACTGAAAATCCAGAATCACTTTAGCATGTTTGCTAAACACTTTGCTAGATCAGTTACCTTGAAGGCTTCACCTCACCTCAGGGCTATGAGCACTACTTCTGGTTCCCTCCAATGTCAGCAGTGCTGAAAAGGTTTCAGGCCAGCTTGAATCTGCTCCCCAGGGACTCCCATGCTGGAAGCCTGTGCCAAGTGCTGAGAGGCGATGGAGCCTTTGAGAGGTAGGACATAGTGGACTGCGATTAGGTCATGGAGGCACCACCCTCCGAAGGAATTAATGTCATTCTCTGGGGACCCTAGTTAGTTCCCAAGAGAATGAGTTGTTATAAAAAAGAGTAAGCCTGGCCCCTAAATTCCTCTTACTTCCTGTCTTGCCATGTGATGTCTTCTGTGTACTCACCATGGTGACACGATGACACTTGCCATGAGGCCCCTACTACAGTTCAAACACATGGGACTATTTGATCTTTCAACCTCCAAAAGTGTGAGATAAACAAACCTCTTTTCTTTTGACACTACCCAGCCTTCAACATTTTGTTATAGCAACAGAACATCTTTAGACTAATTCAGGGGGCACCTTTGGCTCTGGAATTTGGCTAGTGGGACCCTGGGAATGAGAAGTGTTGAGGAGGTGTGACATGTAAGGAATAGCATTCCTGTACTGCAGGAAAAAGAAAAAGGTCCCAACGAACTAGAATTACATAGCCCATAAAATGTCACTGAAAACTAAAAATGAAAAAGATATTTTTAAGCAAGTAAAACCTGAGAGAATTTTTGCTAACTGACTTGCACCGTAAAAGTTGTTAAAAGAAATTGTTCAGGCTGAAAGAAAATTATATCAAATGAAAGTTCAGATTCATATAAAAAATAAAGAGGGCTCCAAAAGGTAACTGTGCTAAAAGATGCTGCTTTTCTCAGTTTTAAATTTTATTTGAAGACAACTGGTTATAGGAAGCATAAAAAGAAGTGAATTGCAGGGTTACAACATACGCAGAGGAAAACAGGGCACAGCTGAACTAGAACGCTTGCTAAACCCAAGATGCCGAATGTACACGCTGGAGCAACCATTAAGAAAAAGAACTGATAGCCTAGGAGCTAATAAAAATTAAATTAAAAATTAAATACTAAAAATAATAAAATATATAGCAAGAAAATAGAAAAATAAACCAAAACATAGATGAGACAAAACAAATGGTAGACTTGGACTCAAGCATATCAAACATTAGGGAGGCTGAGGCCAGAGGGACCAAGAGTGTGCAACCAGGGCTGGCGAGATAGCTCAGGGGACTGAAGCACCTGCCTACCCAGAGCGTGCCTTGCTGGCCCTGCCCCTGCAGTGCGCTGAGACCGACTGAGACGGGAGGCTGAAAACAGGAGAATCGCTTAGAGTCTGATCTATGTAGTGAGACCCTATAGGCCCTGTAGACCTGTCCTAAATACATTAAAACAACATGTGAGACCAGCCTGGACAGCATAGAGAGACTCTAAGTTTTAAAGAAACAAAAATGAATGGTAAATTTAAGCTTATCAATGATTACATTAAATTAAAACACTCAACATTCCAATTAAAGTTCAGAAGTTCTATCAGGATTTTTGTTTAAAAGAGCAAGGCGCATTAGAGGATGACTATAATATAAACAGAAAACCATAGATAAAAATCACATACTTTACAAATAAACTTTAAATATAAAAAATATTGATTAATTAAAAGTTTAAAAATGAAAAAAGAAGCAACAAACAATCACAAAAAAAAAAAAAAAAAAGTGGCCCTACTAACTTCAGAAAGCAGGGGAATATAGAGGAATTTTTCATAATTTGACTATAAATTGACCAAAGATTCAGTTTATCAAGATGACATGAACTTGTAAATGTTCATGCAGCTCATAACAAAGCTTGAGAGAACATGAGGTGATTATAGAAAAAAAAAATGAAAGATATAAATCTACAATTCCAAAGGAACTTTCAATGCTGCAATCTAATCCAGCATAGTACAAGTGATGGGAGCAGATAAAATGAGTGTGGATTTGGAAGTGAATACTCAGGAATCTGATGTCTGTTAACAAAACTAAACTACTGACACTTATTGAACTGTGCATCCTACATGTTCTTCTCAACAATTCATGAAGCAATCACAAAGCCAGATTGGATGCTCGGCCATAAATCAAGTGTTATATTTAAAATGACAAAAAGAAGATTCTCTGGCTACTAGAAAATTAAATTAGAGGGGCTGGCCAAATAGCTCAGTGGATTAAAGCACCTGCAAGCAGGCGCAGGGGATGGGAGTCCGATCCTCGAGCCTGTTATGCTGGCCCTGCCCCGAGATGTGCTGAGACAGGCAATTGAGACTGGGTGTGGTGGTGCCCACCTGTAATCCCAGCTCTTGGGAGGCTATAAACAGGCGGATCACTGAGTCTGATCTAGTATTGAGGCAATGAACACACTGTAGACCCTTCCCTAAAATACAAAATAAAAAAAGAGAGAATAAAATTAAATTAGAAAGAATAAGAAGACATATGGGAAAAAAAATCAGATATAGTACATGAAAATTTAAGTCATATGCTTCTCAATCACCAATGGACCAAATAATAGATCAAAGAGAAACCAGAAAATACTTAAAAATTAATTATAAAGAAAACCCAGCATATCATAATTTGTGCAATGAAACTGAAGTAATTCTTAGAGGGAAATTCATAGCTTTAAATGCTTACTTTGGAAATTAAGAGAAGTTTAAAGTCAATGATCTAAATATTAATATGCTGAGCTGTGAAAGGCTCAAGTCAACAACTTCTGCAGATAACCCACTACTATTGTGGACTGCTGGACTGTGTTGGATTGTTTTGCTGAATTCACACACCTATAGTATTTAGATGCCAGTGGAATACCCATCTCTGACAGGACTAAACAAAAAAAGGGGATACAAATGACCGACCATTTTGTATTAGTCAGGATAGAAATACAGCTACTCTCAATTCAATGAGTAGAAAGATTTGTACTAACATCCTGTCTGCTTCTTGGACTATGGATAACCATTAAGAAGATAACAATGTACAATGTATTAATTATTGAAACTGTCCTATTAATCAGTTTTGACACTGTCTCATTGCTATTTGTTTCTCAATAAAATAAATAAATTTTCATGTTAAGAAGCTACAGAAAGAAGAGCGAGTTATACTCAAAATAAATAAAGGAAAGAAGTCAATGCAGTAGAAACATACTAACAAAGAGAAATTTAAACTAAATGCCTTAAGTCAGGTGTGATGGTGCATAACTATTATCCCAGTACTGGGGAGGCTGAGGCAGGAAGATCACTGCAGGTATGAGCCAGCCTGGACTACATACTGAGATCCTATCTAAAATAAGTAACAGTAAATAAATAAAATAAATTCTTTAAAAAGCTTCTCTTTGAAAATATTAATAGAATTTATAAACCTTTAGCCATGACTATCCAGAAATAAAACACGAATTGCCACTAGCAGGAATGAAAGACAAAACATTGCTACAGATCTTGCTGATGTTAGATAGTATCAAGAGAACATGAAAAAGGCTATGCCCATGGAAAATTCCTTGGAGAAATTATTGAAAATGACATAAATAAAAAAGAAAATCAAATAAGCCCTGTATATAGAAACTGAATTTAAAATTATAACCTTTCCCTTAAAAAAAAACCTTACAGAAAATTCCTTGAATTATTGAAAATGACAAAAATAAAAAAGAAAATCAGATAAGCCCTCTATAATGAAACTGAATTTTTTAAGAAACTGAATTTAAAATTAAAAACCTTTCCCTCAAAAAAAAAAAAAAAACTTGGGTCAAAAGGATCGCACTAAAGAGAAAAAGAGGGGTTACACTAGCAAATTCTCCTAACTATATAGAAAAGAGAGAAATGATTCACAAAGTAGAACTGAATTTTTCACCCTGAAGATTAGGAGCAAGGAATATCTGCTCTCACCACTTTTTTATTTTTCTGGTACTGGGGATTCATTCTAGGGCAGTGGTGGCAAACCTACAATGTGTGTGCCACAGTGAGGTTTGTCTTCACAGAAAGCTCTAAGACCTAGACATCGCTGTCCTAGGGTCTGTGCTGAGCTGCCTCTCCATCCCTTTTTTATGTTTTTATTTTGAGACAGAGTCTTAAGTCACTAAGTTGCCCAGGCTGTGCTCAAACTTTTGATCCAGCGGGTAGGAAAACAAGTGTGTGTCTCCACTCCTATTCAACATCATGCTGGAGGCCTCAGCCAGTGGAGTAAGGCAGGAGAAATCAAAAGCATACGGGTAAGACAGAAGTAAAAGAACCTTTAGTGACAGACAACATGACTGGGATGTGCTAAAGCTCCTGGGGATACTAGCCAGTGAATTTACCAAGCTTGTAGGGTTAAAGGTCAATGTACAATGGTTCTGTTTCTCTAAAATCAGCGATGAACAATGGGAAAATAACATCTGTGTACTGATATGGGAGAAAAAAGAAATAGGAAAAAAATCAGTGTTTAGAACAATATACTATATATATTCAACTTGTCTTTTAAAGAGTACCTATAACATGTATATTTTAAAATAACATATAAGAAAATAAATAAAAATCAATAGAGCCAAAATATGATGTTTTGAAAATATCAACAAAGCATAAAAGCCTCTAGCTAGTTAAAGAAGAAAAAAGATATGACATGAACTATAATTATCAGGAATGAGAGAGGGGACATCCCTATAAGTGTCAGATACATTTAAAAGATAATAAGAAAATATGAATTTTGCACCCATGTATATGACAACCTATAGAAAACAAATTTTTGAAACAAAAATACCAAAATTCAGGAAGAAAAGAGATGACTTCAGTATTCTATTAGTGAAATGAATTTTTTACCATTTAAAATCTTACAACAGGGGCTGGGGAAATGGCTCAGTAGAATAAGCACTTCCCTGGCAAGCACAAGGGTCTGAGTTCAGTCCCCAGTTACACACACACACACACACACACACACACACACACACACAAATCTTACAACAAAAACACTCAAGCCTCAGAGGGCTGTTTACAATTTTTACCCTATATTTAAGGAAGTAGCAATACCAGCCAAAATAGTACAATAAAACTACCTGTATTCCTCAGAAAGAAAAACAAAAATCCTTAGTGTTATCAAATCTTATCTAGCAACATATGAAAGGCACAGAACATCTTAAGGAAAGTTTCTCTTAAGATGAATGTTAGTTTCAAGGTTTCAAATAGCAATGAAAAACAATCCAGTTAAAATAGGATTTGAATAGACTTCATCAAAGATATAGAGGGTCAAAAGTATATAAAGTAATGCTCTGTGACATTAGCCATTAGAGAAATGCAAAGCAAAAGTAGCATATCTAGCAGCATATGAAAGGCATAGAACATCTTCAGGAAAGTTTCTCTTAAGATGAATGCTAGTTTCAAGTGAGGCACTACCATTTCACACTCACTGGGATGCTTACAATTGGAAAAAAAAAAAAAAAAGGAAAATAACAAGTGTTGATAAGTATGTCGAAAAGCTAAACCTCATACTTGAAATGTATGAGTGTATAGTGAATAGCATATAGTGTACACTGTATACTTGAAATGCATGAGTGGTATGTAAAGTGGTATGGCCACTTTAGGGAACAGTTGGATAGCTATTATATAACCAGCAATCTCACTCCTCAGCATGTACTCAACAAAAGCAAAAGCTCAGCACTACAGATTTTTCATAATGGTCGAAGTAAAAAAGCAACCCCAAAGTGGTATAGCCAGGGAGAGGAACATTATCTGAAAATAAGAAACAAAGAAAGTGCTGATACATGCTGCAGCAGCATGGGGGGGGGGGGTATGAAAACACCACGCTCACTCGAAGAAGCCAATCGTCAAAGAACATGTGTTATGGGATTTCACTTGCATAAAATGTCCAACATAGGCAAATTTATAGAGATAGAAAATAGATCAGGTGTTCTATGTTACCTGGGATTGGGAGAGGACAGAAAAGCGGACTGACCACTGATCTTTTAGGAGGGATAAAAATAGTTTCATGTTGAGGGAACATCTGTACAGCCCTATAAATGTGGTACAAGATACTCTAAAAAGTTAAATTATATGGCATGTGGATTATGTCTAAACAAAGCTGCTAGAAACCAAACAAAGAAATTAGTATATATTGAGCATTCTTCGGGTGCCGTGGACTTTACATTCATTATATTATTAAAATTTCCCACCCACTACATCGTGAGAAACAAACAGGTGAGATTTACTAAGTATTTACTTCATGTAAGATAGTCATTCTCTGAGTTATTTATGCATGTTAACTCTCCTAGCCTCCACTTTATTATCTGTCCCATTCTGCAGGTAAGAAATAAGTTTGGACAGGCCAAGTGACAAAGGTCAGAGCTAAGTCTAGACCCAAGTCACTTGCAAAGTCACTGTATTTATCACCCTGCACATGGCCTGTCTTTGCTATCTTCAGCAAAGTGATTCTCCAAGTGTAATCCCTGAGCTGCACCCACCGAACTTGTTAGAAATGCAAACATTCAAACTCCACAGTAGGCCCTAATGAATTAGGAGACACTTTGAAGGTACAGCCAAAAATAGAAATCAATGTATTCTACCATACTAACAGACTGGAAAAAAATGTCACTTCATAATTTTAACAAACTGGGCATGGTGGCACATATGTGTAATCCCAGCATTCAGGAGACTGACATAGGAGGATTACTGAGAGTTCAAGGCTAGCCTGGGTTACACAGTGAGTTTAAGTCTAGCCAAAATCATGTAGTGAGATCCTGTCTCAAAAAAAAAAAAAAAAAAAAAAATTAACAAGGACAGGAAAAGCATTTGGTGAAATTCAACATTTATGCATCAGCCAGGCATGGTGGCGCATGCCTGTAATCCCAGCACTCGGGAGGCTGAGGCAGGAGGATTGTTGTGAGTTCGAGACCAGCCTGAGCTACAAAGTGAGCTTAAGGTCAGCCTGAACTGCACAGTGAGACCCTGTCTCAAAAAGACAAAACAAAAACAAACAAACAAACAAAAAAAAATTTATGCATCATAAAAATTTCTCTACAAACAAGCAAAAGGAAAATTCCTCAACTTAACAAGGAACTTGTAAAAAAAAAATTACAGTAAACATCATACTAAAACTCAATCACACCTAATGGTGAAAGAGTGAATGATTTCCCTCTCTGAATGGAAATATGACAAGGTCTTCTGCTCTTGTCATATCTATTTTAACATTGTACTGGAGGAGCCAGCCAATGGAATAAGGTAAGCAAAACAAATATAAGAAAGCACATCAAAATGTTTGTGAGTTGGTGTTTTAGCTTTTTGTTTTTTTGATATTAGGAAGGGTCTACAGGGTGTTCAGGGTCTCACGACTAAGCTCAGACTCATAGTAATTCGCTTGTTTACAGGAGTTTATATATTTTTATATCCTCATATTTTCCTATGTTCTCCAATCATGCCATAGATATGAGTCAAACCTGGTTCTTACCAAAGAATTTACAGTGTTACATTCTCAGGGCTCCCAAACAATGAAACACAAGTTGGAAGAGAGGCACAACTATTCTTGCAGGGTCTTCATATCTCAACCAAGTGCACTGGATATGCGTGAAGCTTCTTCTGGGACCTTCTAAATAAAAAAAAAACATGGTGCCACTCGAGGGCTGGTGACAAGTTTGGGATGCTCAGAACGTGGGCTATGCCTCACTTCATCTCTCCAGCCTGGTATCTTTACCTATGTGACTTAATCTGGCTGTGTCTCTCCTCTGTAAAACCAAAACAGTAAAAATATCTGCCAGAAGGGCTGAAAAGAAATTAAATTTCATGTACAAAAAGAGCACAAACACAGTGTTTGAAACATAGAAAGTACTCCCTAAAAATAATGATGATGTCTTTTCACAAAGCACAGATGAGCTGTGAAAAGCTCAGCTCAAGTTATTCTAAAGTGGGTTCGGGTGTGCGAGAGGTAAAATAGGAGGCCTATAGAAGGAGGAACCAGGACAATGTTGACACCAATTTAGCCCCAGTGACTGACAGTATGTCCTGACTCCTGTTGACTGTATTGCTTTTTTACATCTGGGGCTTTCCTTCTAAAACCTGACCCTCCCTAAAATCATATCCTGGTCTTAGCCTCTGGCTGAACATGATGTGAATGAGCAGCTGGCAAATGAGGGCAGGGGAACTGCAGGGTGACCCAGATTCTAGGACGTGCACTTTGAAGTGGAAGGTATTCTATTCCTTCTGAGTTGAGCACTGAGAAAAGCAAAAGACATAGTTCTCTTGCAACGATTTCTACTTTTCATAGAGCAGAAGCTATGAGCTGTGTCTAAAGCCAGCATCAAACACTGCTGGGTGGCATGGTGTATCTCCTCACTGGGAGGAGCAAACATGAACCAGGGCTAGGGTTGAATGTGCTTACAGGTTAAGAGTATAACCTGTAAGTCAGTTATCTAGGTTCAAATAATCTGGCTGTGCTAGACATTAGCAGTATGATCTTGAATATGACCTCTCTATTCTCAGTTTGCTGCTAAATTTAACAGCTCAAGTGGGGATACTTGACCTACAAGTTATCCAATATATTATAAACTATTTAAACAGTTTAAATAGTTTAATTGCTTAAATAGGTGATAAAAACTGACCCGCGAAACCAGAGAATGGCCCAAACAGGCCCAAACGTATGTGGAACTCTTGGTAACTGCCAGAAGTAGTTGAGCACATAAGGAGGGAGAAAAGGACTTGCTCAAAAATATTACTGACACAACTGGCCAATCACATTGGAGAAAGGGAAATAAACTGCATATTTTATATACTTTATAAAGAGATCAAGTGTATTAAAGACTTCAGCGTGAGACTAAAGGGCTAAATATTTAAAAATTCAACTACATTGGAATTAAGAGTATATGTTGACAAGATGGTAATGGTTTAAGGATGACATGTATATCAATGGGACAGAAGTGGGGATCCAGAAATAAACACATTTACAGTCAATTAATTTTCAGCAAGGGTGAGAAGAAAATCAAATTGGAAAAGTCTTTTTAACAAATGGTTCTGGGGCAGCACACAAAAGAATAAAGTTGGACCCCTCCCTGTTATACCTATTATACAAAAGTTAACTCAAAACGGATCAAGGATTCAAAATTAAAACTATAAAGTTCTCACCAAGAAACACAGAAGTAATGCGCAGGTGTGTGACACATGCCTGTCATCTCAGTACTCAAGAGGCTGAGGCAGGAAGACTGCTGCAAATTCAAGGTCAGCCTAGGATACATGGTGAGTTTCAGACCAGCCTGAACTACATAGCAAGATACTATCTCAAACAAACAAAACAACCCCACAGAAGGGGAGAAAACATTTAAAAATCATGCATCTGGTAAGGAACCTGTAAAGTTTTCTTTAGAATATAAAGAGGGGCCAGAGAGATAACTCAGCAGTCTAAAGTGCCTGCTTAGGTAAGCTTAGTCAGGCACAGAGGACCACAGCTTGATCTCTGGCACCACATACTGTGTCAGACCTGCCCTCAGGGCAGGCTGAACTGTCTCCCATTCCCCCCCCCCAAAAAAAACACCCTAAAAAAAAGAGAATATATAAAGAACTCATGGGCCGACCAAATAGCTTAGTGAATTAAAGCACCTACAAGCAGGCACAGGTGCTGGGGGTTCAATCCCCGGGCCTGCCCTACTGGCCCCACCCCTGGGGTACATTGAGATGGCAATTGAGACAGGGTGTGGTGGCCTGCACCTATAGTCCCAGCACTTGGGAGGCTGTAAACAGGTGGGTCACTGTAAGTTCGATCCAGTAGTGAGACCCTGAACAACCAATTGACCTCTCTCTAAAAATACAAAACAGAAAAAAAAAAAAAGAACTCGCAAGAAAAAAAGCAATATCCCCAATTAAAAATGAGCAAAGAGGGGCTGGGGACATAGCTTAGTGGCACGAGCCCATGTATGCCAAGTGCAAGGTCCTGCGTTTTATTCCTGGTACCTCCCCACAAGAAAGAAAAGAAAAATGGGCAAAGAGTTTGAATAGAGAGGTATTTTAAAAAGATAAAAATGTCTAATAAATAACAAAAAGATGCTAAGTATCATTATTCATTAAGGAAATGAGATGCTATAATTAAATACCATTTTACACTCACTCAGATGACTATAATTAAATAAATAAACAGGAAATATGTATTGGCAAGGATATTAAGGAATTGGAACCCTAATACATTGTTTACAACAACATAAAATAATTTAGCCACAGTGTGAAAAATACTTCAGTGGTTCCTAACATAGTTAAACCACGTAAGTCAGCAATATGAACCATATGAACTAGCAATCCCACTGCTAGGTACGTATTCATGAGAAATGAAAAATATGTCCACACAAAAGCTTGCACATCAACGTTCATAGCAGCATTAGAATTTATAATAGCCTAAAGTACAAATTCTACAATGTCCATAGGCTGATGAATGGAAACATAAATTGTGGTCTTCCACAAATGTATAACGACATAAAGGAATAAAGTAATACATGCTATGACATGGATGAATCTTGAAAATATCATGGTAAGTGAAACAAGTCAAATGGAAAAGGCCACGTACTGTATTATTTTACTCATATGATGTGTCCAAAAATAGGCAAAACTTTAGAGAAAAGAAGTAGACTAGTAGTTTCTAAGGGTGAATGGGTGGTTGGTAAAGGGAGGAAGAGTAGGTATTGATAGCTGCTTGGTATATGGTTTCGTAGAAGACAGAAAAATGTTCTGTGGTTAGCTTGTGGTCATAATGGCACAACCTTAAGAATTCACGAAAAAACTGAATTGTACATTTTTTGCTGAATGGTATTTGGGTCATAACAATACTGATGATTAGATTAATCAAGACACTATAAACTTTTAAAAAATGCAAAAAGTTTGGATAAGATACTTGTAGCACATATAAGTGATGGTAGTTTTCAAGATCATTTAAAAGAGCTCCTATAAATACGTAAGACAAAGAAAAACTACCTGATAGACATTTCACTTTCAAAAAAAAAAGCAGTCCTTAGCATGTATCTCCAGTAATCTCAAGAAATCTGCTCATACTATCTCGTATTCTTTTGCATGGCTGCATCACAATTTACCCTTCTTTTTCTACTGAAAGGCATAAGACATGTTTTTCTTGTTCAGAAGTATTGAATTTTGATGGTGTGCACATTATTGTACACATTTCCATGTGCACACACATATACTTACGAGGGAAATGCCAGTCACGAGATATCTAAATGTTGATACTTGTTTTGTTTTGTTGCAGTCCTGGGGAATGAACTCAGGGCTTTATCACTGAACTATGCCTCCAGCCATTTTTATTTTTTGAGATAGGACATCACTGTGTTGCCCAACCTGGACTCAGACTTAGGAAGCTCCTGCATCAGCCTCTGAGAGTGCTAAGTGTTGGCCACTCTGCCCAAGCAAATGTTGAAATTTGAAAGACAACAGCATGCTGTTTTCTGATGTGATTGTACCAACTTAGCCTCTCATCTCAGAGGGTGAATTCATCTTATCACTCTCTCCAACATGTGGTGTTGCGGCATATAGCCTTTCAAGTCTGTCGGCCCTGAAGTTCTATGTCTGCATAACGTTATCTTGCATTTCCTTTATCAAGATAGTATGAGCAGATTTTCTTCAATACCTACTCTGCTATGAACGTTGATGTGCAAGCTTTTGTGTGGACGTATTTTTCATTTCTCATGAATATGTACCTAGCAGTGGGATTGCTAGTTCATATGGTTCATATTGCTGACTTACGTGGTTTAACTATGTTAGGAACCACTGAAGTATTTTTCACACTGTGGCTAAATTATTTTATGTTGTTGTAAACAATGTATTAGGGTTCCAATTCCTTAATATCCTTGCCAATACATATTTCCTGTTTATTTATTTAATTATAGTCATCTGAGTGAGTGTAAAATGGTATTTAATTATAGCATCTCATTTCCTTAATGAATAATGATACTTAGCATCTTTTTGTTATTTATTAGACATTTTTATCTTTTTAAAATACCTCTCTATTCAAACTCTTTGCCCATTTTTCTTTTCTTTCTTGTGGGGAGGTACCAGGAATAAAACGCAGGACCTTGCACTTGGCATACATGGGCTCGTGCCACTAAGCTATGTCCCCAGCCCCTCTTTGCTCATTTTTAATTGGGGATATTGCTTTTTTTCTTGCGAGTTCTTTTTTTTTTTTTCTGTTTTGTATTTTTAGAGAGAGGTCAATTGGTTGTTCAGGGTCTCACTACTGGATCGAACTTACAGTGACCCACCTGTTTACAGCCTCCCAAGTGCTGGGACTATAGGTGCAGGCCACCACACCCTGTCTCAATTGCCATCTCAATGTACCCCAGGGGTGGGGCCAGTAGGGCAGGCCCGGGGATTGAACCCCCAGCACCTGTGCCTGCTTGTAGGTGCTTTAATTCACTAAGCTATTTGGTCGGCCCATGAGTTCTTTATATATTCTCTTTTTTTTAGGGTGTTTTTTTTGGGGGGGGGGAATGGGAGACAGTTCAGCCTGCCCTGAGGGCAGGTCTGACACAGTATGTGGTGCCAGAGATCAAGCTGTGGTCCTCTGTGCCTGACTAAGCTTACCTAAGCAGGCACTTTAGACTGCTGAGTTATCTCTCTGGCCCCTCTTTATATTCTAAAGAAAACTTTACAGGTTCCTTACCAGATGCATGATTTTTAAATGTTTTCTCCCCTTCTGTGGGGTTGTTTTGTTTGTTTGAGATAGTATCTTGCTATGTAGTTCAGGCTGGTCTGAAACTCACCATGTATCCTAGGCTGACCTTGAATTTGCAGCAGTCTTCCTGCCTCAGCCTCTTGAGTACTGAGATGACAGGCATGTGTCACACACCTGCGCATTACTTCTGTGTTTCTTGGTGAGAACTTTATAGTTTTAATTTTGAATCCTTGATCCGTTTTGAGTTAACTTTTGTATAATAGGTATAACAGGGAGGGGTCCAACTTTATTCTTTTGTGTGCTGCCCCAGAACCATTTGTTAAAAAGACTTTTCCAATTTGATTTTCTTCTCACCCTTGCTGAAAATTAATTGACTGTAAATGTGTTTATTTCTGGATCCCCACTTCTGTCCCATTGATATACATGTCATCCTTAAACCATTACCATCTTGTCAACATATACTCTTAATTCCAATGTAGTTGAATTTTTAAATATTTAGCCCTTTAGTCTCACGCTGAAGTCTTTAATACACTTGATCTCTTTATAAAGTATATAAAATATGCAGTTTATTTCCCTTTCTCCAATGTGATTGGCCAGTTGTGTCAGTAATATTTTTGAGCAAGTCCTTTTCTCCCTCCTTATGTGCTCAACTACTTCTGGCAGTTACCAAGAGTTCCACATACGTTTGGGCCTGTTTGGGCCATTCTCTGGTTTCGCGGGTCAGTTTTTATCACCTATTTAAGCAATTAAACTATTTAAACTGTTTAAATAGTTTATAATATATTGGATAACTTGTAGGTCAAGTATCCCCACTTGAGCTGTTAAATTTAGCAGCAAACTGAGAATAGAGAGGTCATATTCAAGATCATACTGCTAATGTCTAGCACAGCCAGATTATTTGAACCTAGATAACTGACTTACAGGTTATACTCTTAACCTGTAAGCACATTCAACCCTAGCCCTGGTTCATGTTTGCTCCTCCCAGTGAGGAGATACACCATGCCACCCAGCAGTGTTTGATGCTGGCTTTAGACACAGCTCATAGCTTCTGCTCTATGAAAAGTAGAAATCGTTGCAAGAGAACTATGTCTTTTGCTTTTCTCAGTGCTCAACTCAGAAGGAATAGAATACCTTCCACTTCAAAGTGCACGTCCTAGAATCTGGGTCACCCTGCAGTTCCCCTGCCCTCATTTGCCAGCTGCTCATTCACATCATGTTCAGCCAGAGGCTAAGACCAGGATATGATTTTAGGGAGGGTCAGGTTTTAGAAGGAAAGCCCCAGATGTAAAAAAGCAATACAGTCAACAGGAGTCAGGACATACTGTCAGTCACTGGGGCTAAATTGGTGTCAACATTGTCCTGGTTCCTCCTTCTATAGGCCTCCTATTTTACCTCTCGCACACCCGAACCCACTTTAGAATAACTTGAGCTGAGCTTTTCACAGCTCATCTGTGCTTTGTGAAAAGACATCATCATTATTTTTAGGGAGTACTTTCTATGTTTCAAACACTGTGTTTGTGCTCTTTTTGTACATGAAATTTAATTTCTTTTCAGCCCTTCTGGCAGATATTTTTACTGTTTTGGTTTTACAGAGGAGAGACACAGCCAGATTAAGTCACATAGGTAAAGATACCAGGCTGGAGAGATGAAGTGAGGCATAGCCCACGTTCTGAGCATCCCAAACTTGTCACCAGCCCTCGAGTGGCACCATGTTTTTTTTTTATTTAGAAGGTCCCAGAAGAAGCTTCACGCATATCCAGTGCACTTGGTTGAGATATGAAGACCCTGCAAGAATAGTTGTGCCTCTCTTCCAACTTGTGTTTCATTGTTTGGGAGCCCTGAGAATGTAACACTGTAAATTCTTTGGTAAGAACCAGGTTTGACTCATATCTATGGCATGATTGGAGAACATAGGAAAATATGAGGATATAAAAATATATAAACTCCTGTAAACAAGCGAATTACTATGAGTCTGAGCTTAGTCGTGAGACCCTGAACACCCTGTAGACCCTTCCTAATATCAAAAAAACAAAAAGCTAAAACACCAACTCACAAACATTTTGATGTGCTTTCTTATATTTGTTTTGCTTACCTTATTCCATTGGCTGGCTCCTCCAGTACAATGTTAAAATAGATATGACAAGAGCAGAAGACCTTGTCATATTTCCATTCAGAGAGGGAAATCATTCACTCTTTCACCATTAGGTGTGATTGAGTTTTAGTATGATGTTTACTGTAATTTTTTTTTTACAAGTTCCTTGTTAAGTTGAGGAATTTTCCTTTTGCTTGTTTGTAGAGAAATTTTTATGATGCATAAATTTTTTTTTGTTTGTTTGTTTGTTTTTGTTTTGTCTTTTTGAGACAGGGTCTCACTGTGCAGTTCAGGCTGACCTTAAGCTCACTTTGTAGCTCAGGCTGGTCTCGAACTCACAACAATCCTCCTGCCTCAGCCTCCCGAGTGCTGGGATTACAGGCATGCGCCACCATGCCTGGCTGATGCATAAATGTTGAATTTCACCAAATGCTTTTCCTGTCCTTGTTAATTTTTTTTTTTTTTTTTTTTTTTGAGACAGGATCTCACTACATGATTTTGGCTAGACTTAAACTCACTGTGTAACCCAGGCTAGCCTTGAACTCTCAGTAATCCTCCTATGTCAGTCTCCTGAATGCTGGGATTACACATATGTGCCACCATGCCCAGTTTGTTAAAATTATGAAGTGACATTTTTTTCCAGTCTGTTAGTATGGTAGAATACATTGATTTCTATTTTTGGCTGTACCTTCAAAGTGTCTCCTAATTCATTAGGGCCTACTGTGGAGTTTGAATGTTTGCATTTCTAACAAGTTCGGTGGGTGCAGCTCAGGGATTACACTTGGAGAATCACTTTGCTGAAGATAGCAAAGACAGGCCATGTGCAGGGTGATAAATACAGTGACTTTGCAAGTGACTTGGGTCTAGACTTAGCTCTGACCTTTGTCACTTGGCCTGTCCAAACTTATTTCTTACCTGCAGAATGGGACAGATAATAAAGTGGAGGCTAGGAGAGTTAACATGCATAAATAACTCAGAGAATGACTATCTTACATGAAGTAAATACTTAGTAAATCTCACCTGTTTGTTTCTCACGATGTAGTGGGTGGGAAATTTTAATAATATAATGAATGTAAAGTCCACGGCACCCGAAGAATGCTCAATATATACTAATTTCTTTGTTTGGTTTCTAGCAGCTTTGTTTAGACATAATCCACATGCCATATAATTTAACTTTTTAGAGTATCTTGTACCACATTTATAGGGCTGTACAGATGTTCCCTCAACATGAAACTATTTTTATCCCTCCTAAAAGATCAGTGGTCAGTCCGCTTTTCTGTCCTCTCCCAATCCCAGGTAACATAGAACACCTGATCTATTTTCTATCTCTATAAATTTGCCTATGTTGGACATTTTATGCAAGTGAAATCCCATAACACATGTTCTTTGACGATTGGCTTCTTCGAGTGAGCGTGGTGTTTTCATACCCCCCCCCCCCATGCTGCTGCAGCATGTATCAGCACTTTCTTTGTTTCTTATTTTCAGATAATGTTCCTCTCCCTGGCTATACCACTTTGGGGTTGCTTTTTTACTTCGACCATTATGAAAAATCTGTAGTGCTGAGCTTTTGCTTTTGTTGAGTACATGCTGAGGAGTGAGATTGCTGGTTATATAATAGCTATCCAACTGTTCCCTAAAGTGGCCATACCACTTTACATACCACTCATGCATTTCAAGTATACAGTGTACACTATATGCTATTCACTATACACTCATACATTTCAAGTATGAGGTTTAGCTTTTCGACATACTTATCAACACTTGTTATTTTCCTTTTTTTTTTTTTTTTCCAATTGTAAGCATCCCAGTGAGTGTGAAATGGTAGTGCCTCACTTGAAACTAGCATTCATCTTAAGAGAAACTTTCCTGAAGATGTTCTATGCCTTTCATATGCTGCTAGATATGCTACTTTTGCTTTGCATTTCTCTAATGGCTAATGTCACAGAGCATTACTTTATATACTTTTGACCCTCTATATCTTTGATGAAGTCTATTCAAATCCTATTTTAACTGGATTGTTTTTCATTGCTATTTGAAACCTTGAAACTAACATTCATCTTAAGAGAAACTTTCCTTAAGATGTTCTGTGCCTTTCATATGTTGCTAGATAAGATTTGATAACACTAAGGATTTTTGTTTTTCTTTCTGAGGAATACAGGTAGTTTTATTGTACTATTTTGGCTGGTATTGCTACTTCCTTAAATATAGGGTAAAAATTGTAAACAGCCCTCTGAGGCTTGAGTGTTTTTGTTGTAAGATTTGTGTGTGTGTGTGTGTGTGTGTGTGTGTGTGTGTGTGTAACTGGGGACTGAACTCAGACCCTTGTGCTTGCCAGGGAAGTGCTTATTCTACTGAGCCATTTCCCCAGCCCCTGTTGTAAGATTTTAAATGGTAAAAAATTCATTTCACTAATAGAATACTGAAGTCATCTCTTTTCTTCCTGAATTTTGGTATTTTTGTTTCAAAAATTTGTTTTCTATAGGTTGTCATATACATGGGTGCAAAATTCATATTTTCTTATTATCTTTTAAATGTATCTGACACTTATAGGGATGTCCCCTCTCTCATTCCTGATAATTATAGTTCATGTCATATCTTTTTTCTTCTTTAACTAGCTAGAGGCTTTTATGCTTTGTTGATATTTTCAAAACATCATATTTTGGCTCTATTGATTTTTATTTATTTTCTTATATGTTATTTTAAAATATACATGTTATAGGTACTCTTTAAAAGACAAGTTGAATATATATAGTATATTGTTCTAAACACTGATTTTTTTCCTATTTCTTTTTTCTCCCATATCAGTACACAGATGTTATTTTCCCATTGTTCATCGCTGATTTTAGAGAAACAGAACCATTGTACATTGACCTTTAACCCTACAAGCTTGGTAAATTCACTGGCTAGTATCCCCAGGAGCTTTAGCACATCCCAGTCATGTTGTCTGTCACTAAAGGTTCTTTTACTTCTGTCTTACCCGTATGCTTTTGATTTCTCCTGCCTTACTCCACTGGCTGAGGCCTCCAGCATGATGTTGAATAGGAGTGGAGACACACACTTGTTTTCCTACCCGCTGGATCAAAAGTTTGAGCACAGCCTGGGCAACTTAGTGACTTAAGACTCTGTCTCAAAATAAAAACATAAAAAAGGGATGGAGAGGCAGCTCAGCACAGACCCTAGGACAGCGATGTCTAGGTCTTAGAGCTTTCTGTGAAGACAAACCTCACTGTGGCACACACATTGTAGGTTTGCCACCACTGCCCTAGAATGAATCCCCAGTACCAGAAAAATAAAAAAGTGGTGAGAGCAGATATTCCTTGCTCCTAATCTTCAGGGTGAAAAATTCAGTTCTACTTTGTGAATCATTTCTCTCTTTTCTATATAGTTAGGAGAATTTGCTAGTGTAACCCCTCTTTTTCTCTTTAGTGCGATCCTTTTGACCCAAGTTTTTTTTTTTTTTTTGAGGGAAAGGTTTTTAATTTTAAATTCAGTTTCTTAAAAAATTCAGTTTCATTATAGAGGGCTTATCTGATTTTCTTTTTTATTTATGTCATTTTCAATAATTCAAGGAATTTTCTGTAAGGTTTTTTTTTAAGGGAAAGGTTATAATTTTAAATTCAGTTTCTATATACAGGGCTTATTTGATTTTCTTTTTTATTTATGTCATTTTCAATAATTTCTCCAAGGAATTTTCCATGGGCATAGCCTTTTTCATGTTCTCTTGATACTATCTAACATCAGCAAGATCTGTAGCAATGTTTTGTCTTTCATTCCTGCTAGTGGCAATTCGTGTTTTATTTCTGGATAGTCATGGCTAAAGGTTTATAAATTCTATTAATATTTTCAAAGAGAAGCTTTTTAAAGAATTTATTTTATTTATTTACTGTTACTTATTTTAGATAGGATCTCAGTATGTAGTCCAGGCTGGCTCATACCTGCAGTGATCTTCCTGCCTCAGCCTCCCCAGTACTGGGATAATAGTTATGCACCATCACACCTGACTTAAGGCATTTAGTTTAAATTTCTCTTTGTTAGTATGTTTCTACTGCATTGACTTCTTTCCTTTATTTATTTTGAGTATAACTCGCTCTTCTTTCTGTAGCTTCTTAACATGAAAATTTATTTATTTTATTGAGAAACAAATAGCAATGAGACAGTGTCAAAACTGATTAATAGGACAGTTTCAATAATTAATACATTGTACATTGTTATCTTCTTAATGGTTATCCATAGTCCAAGAAGCAGACAGGATGTTAGTACAAATCTTTCTACTCATTGAATTGAGAGTAGCTGTATTTCTATCCTGACTAATACAAAATGGTCGGTCATTTGTATCCCCTTTTTTTGTTTAGTCCTGTCAGAGATGGGTATTCCACTGGCATCTAAATACTATAGGTGTGTGAATTCAGCAAAACAATCCAACACAGTCCAGCAGTCCACAATAGTAGTGGGTTATCTGCAGAAGTTGTTGACTTGAGCCTTTCACAGCTCAGCATATTAATATTTAGATCATTGACTTTAAACTTCTCTTAATTTCCAAAGTAAGCATTTAAAGCTATGAATTTCCCTCTAAGAATTACTTCAGTTTCATTGCACAAATTATGATATGCTGGGTTTTCTTTATAATTAATTTTTAAGTATTTTCTGGTTTCTCTTTGATCTATTATTTGGTCCATTGGTGATTGAGAAGCATATGACTTAAATTTTCATGTACTATATCTGATTTTTTTTCCCATATGTCTTCTTATTCTTTCTAATTTAATTTTATTCTCTCTTTTTTTATTTTGTATTTTAGGGAAGGGTCTACAGTGTGTTCATTGCCTCAATACTAGATCAGACTCAGTGATCCGCCTGTTTATAGCCTCCCAAGAGCTGGGATTACAGGTGGGCACCACCACACCCAGTCTCAATTGCCTGTCTCAGCACATCTCGGGGCAGGGCCAGCATAACAGGCTCGAGGATCGGACTCCCATCCCCTGCGCCTGCTTGCAGGTGCTTTAATCCACTGAGCTATTTGGCCAGCCCCTCTAATTTAATTTTCTAGTAGCCAGAGAATCTTCTTTTTGTCATTTTAAATATAACACTTGATTTATGGCCGAGCATCCAATCTGGCTTTGTGATTGCTTCATGAATTGTTGAGAAGAACATGTAGGATGCACAGTTCAATAAGTGTCAGTAGTTTAGTTTTGTTAACAGACATCAGATTCCTGAGTATTCACTTCCAAATCCACACTCATTTTATCTGCTCCCATCACTTGTACTATGCTGGATTAGATTGCAGCATTGAAAGTTCCTTTGGAATTGTAGATTTATATCTTTCATTTTTTTTTTCTATAATCACCTCATGTTCTCTCAAGCTTTGTTATGAGCTGCATGAACATTTACAAGTTCATGTCATCTTGATAAACTGAATCTTTGGTCAATTTATAGTCAAATTATGAAAAATTCCTCTATATTCCCCTGCTTTCTGAAGTTAGTAGGGCCACTTTTTTTTTTTTTTTTTTGTGATTGTTTGTTGCTTCTTTTTTCATTTTTAAACTTTTAATTAATCAATATTTTTTATATTTAAAGTTTATTTGTAAAGTATGTGATTTTTATCTATGGTTTTCTGTTTATATTATAGTCATCCTCTAATGCGCCTTGCTCTTTTAAACAAAAATCCTGATAGAACTTCTGAACTTTAATTGGAATGTTGAGTGTTTTAATTTAATGTAATCATTGATAAGCTTAAATTTACCATTCATTTTTGTTTCTTTAAAACTTAGAGTCTCTCTATGCTGTCCAGGCTGGTCTCACATGTTGTTTTAATGTATTTAGGACAGGTCTACAGGGCCTATAGGGTCTCACTACATAGATCAGACTCTAAGCGATTCTCCTGTTTTCAGCCTCCCGTCTCAGTCGGTCTCAGCGCACTGCAGGGGCAGGGCCAGCAAGGCACGCTCTGGGTAGGCAGGTGCTTCAGTCCCCTGAGCTATCTCGCCAGCCCTGGTTGCACACTCTTGGTCCCTCTGGCCTCAGCCTCCCTAATGTTTGATATGCTTGAGTCCAAGTCTACCATTTGTTTTGTCTCATCTATGTTTTGGTTTATTTTTCTATTTTCTTGCTATATATTTTATTATTTTTAGTATTTAATTTTTAATTTAATTTTTATTAGCTCCTAGGCTATCAGTTCTTTTTCTTAATGGTTGCTCCAGCGTGTACATTCGGCATCTTGGGTTTAGCAAGCGTTCTAGTTCAGCTGTGCCCTGTTTTCCTCTGCGTATGTTGTAACCCTGCAATTCACTTCTTTTTATGCTTCCTATAACCAGTTGTCTTCAAATAAAATTTAAAACTGAGAAAAGCAGCATCTTTTAGCACAGTTACCTTTTGGAGCCCTCTTTATTTTTTATATGAATCTGAACTTTCATTTGATATAATTTTCTTTCAGCCTGAACAATTTCTTTTAACAACTTTTACGGTGCAAGTCAGTTAGCAAAAATTCTCTCAGGTTTTACTTGCTTAAAAATATCTTTTTCATTTTTAGTTTTCAGTGACATTTTATGGGCTATGTAATTCTAGTTCGTTGGGACCTTTTTCTTTTTCCTGCAGTACAGGAATGCTATTCCTTACATGTCACACCTCCTCAACACTTCTCATTCCCAGGGTCCCACTAGCCAAATTCCAGAGCCAAAGGTGCCCCCTGAATTAGTCTAAAGATGTTCTGTTGCTATAACAAAATGTTGAAGGCTGGGTAGTGTCAAAAGAAAAGAGGTTTGTTTATCTCACACTTTTGGAGGTTGAAAGATCAAATAGTCCCATGTGTTTGAACTGTAGTAGGGGCCTCATGGCAAGTGTCATCGTGTCACCATGGTGAGTACACAGAAGACATCACATGGCAAGACAGGAAGTAAGAGGAATTTAGGGGCCAGGCTTACTCTTTTTTATAACAACTCATTCTCTTGGGAACTAACTAGGGTCCCCAGAGAATGACATTAATTCCTTCGGAGGGTGGTGCCTCCATGACCTAATCGCAGTCCACTATGTCCTACCTCTCAAAGGCTCCATCGCCTCTCAGCACTTGGCACAGGCTTCCAGCATGGGAGTCCCTGGGGAGCAGATTCAAGCTGGCCTGAAACCTTTTCAGCACTGCTGACATTGGAGGGAACCAGAAGTAGTGCTCATAGCCCTGAGGTGAGGTGAAGCCTTCAAGGTAACTGATCTAGCAAAGTGTTTAGCAAACATGCTAAAGTGATTCTGGATTTTCAGTGAGAACGGTGGCTGTTGTTGTCTAGGTCTTTGCCTTTGAGATCTGCTTTAAGGGGCATTTGACCGGAATGCAACTCAAGTGCTTCAAGCATTTGCCTAGCATGCACAAGGTCCAGGGCTTGATCCTCAGCATAGCATAAGGCAGTGATCAGGGAAGACTACTATGGGACATAGAAGGGGTACGACCCCAAGACCCTCTTGTCCTAATGGCACAGCCCTCCAAAGCACACATGCACACACACATGCTCACATGCATGCGTGCACATACACACACACATACACAAATTCAGTTAGTCCCATCTCTTCCAACACTGATGAACCTAGGGAAAAGATACCAGAAAGTTCTCAGTAACAGGGTGACCTATTTAAGGGGAGCTCCATCCAGGCCAATTTGAGATGGATCTTGGGTGGAAACTTGACTGGTTGTAATTCAAGCCTGCCTAACTGTGGGGTTTCCGATTCTGCTGGATCACATTCTAGCATCCTCCCAGATTGCATGATAGAGCATCACTGGGGGCATTCAGGTTTCTTCCTGAGTTCTGCAGCCCATGTGGCAGGTCCTTGGACAGTTGAGGAGAAGGCCCCAGCCAGGATCTGGGCCCCTGGCATTGTTTGGGCTTTGAGGAGCATCCTATGGCTTAGGAAGCAGCTGCTGAAGGTTGGGGTCCCCAGAACAAGTGTAGAAAGCCCTTTGATGTAGCCCTTGGTAGGCAAGCATCCCTTCCATCTCTGCTGCTTTTCTCTCCCTGTCCTCACCTTGGCCCAAACCTCTACCACACCTCCGCTGGAAGATTCCCTGAGTCTGTTTAGAGTTTTCAAAGATACAAACAGCCCACTGGGCATATGCACTGTAGGTCGCCACCACTTCCCTGAGTCAGTACGTCCTGCCCGGGTGTCAGCTTCCAGTCACCACCACTTGGCAGTTGGAAATGATCTGTTCGCTTGTCTGAAACAATCAGTCACCTTTACCTTCTGAACCTTTACTTTCTGAACAAAATTCCACCATTTCTCAGAATTTTTAATGTTTTATTTATTTCAGAAAATAAAAAGTTTATTAGTGTATAATCTAACTGCCAAGAATGCAGAGAATGAAACTCACTGATCCTATAGGAAGCAGTGGTCCTCCCCAAGTGGCCAAGCTAGCACGTGGTCTGGGTAGGAGGAGTCAGAGAGGTTGGGGTTAATGTTCATCCTCACCCCCTCAGAGAGCTGGCTAACATCCCACCTCATTTGTCTCTGGCCAAATTCCTTGTAAGCAGCTTCCTCCCTGAAATTGGACTTTTCTGGAGCCTCATTATGTTGAGATTGATTTTCTTCCTTTGCAGAAACTGCTGGGGTAGCTTTTACCACGCGAAGCCTCAGAAGCCACCTGCCTAGTGGTGGCTGCACACACCCTCCCAGAAGGGTTTTGCTATGCTGTCGATGTGTTAGTCCAGCAGATGTACCCATGGAATTGGTAGGGAAGGGGAGACAATGGTGCAGCTGTGCTTAAGTGTGCCTCGCCAGGGCCTGATTTATGGAGAAGCATGGGTCTGCCTTTTACAAAAGCAGAATCCAAGTCCCAGAGCAGGGAGGGACCATGCACAGTTACACAGGCTTTTGGTAGGCAGACTAACACTAAAGCTGAGGATCTGCCCCCCTCGTGGTCGTATTACTGGCCTGGAACTGTAGAAGACAGAGAACAAGGAGCTGGCTTGGGGGCTGGGATGACCTTAAAGTCTTCTGTCCTACGTGTGTCTTCTTTGGCTTCCTTGACTCATCATTGGTGCCTTCCAGTCTTCTGAATTAGGGCTCACAGCCCGAGCAACTCAAGGGCACTTTTGAGTCCCTAAGATCCGTGGGTCATCGGGGGGGGGGGGCTGTCCTGCACCTCTTGCTGTCCTCCAGCAAGAATTTCTAATACCTGCAAATAAAAGAATATTTGCTGAACTCCCGGTGGTCCAGGTGTAGGAGAAGAATATATAGAAATTTGGAGGAGTGCAAGTAGGCTCCCCAAGAAATTCTACCTGGCCCCTTTCCCCTAACCTTACTGCTATGGTTTGTGTGTAGTTATCTCCCAAAGCCTTATGCAGTCATGGGTCAGACTTCTAGATTTTGTGATTAATTCATGATCCAGTGCTGGGATTATGGGTGTGAGTGCTACACCCTGGCCTGGGGCAGGTAACCTGAATGCAACATAGGGAAGACAGACTTACTCTCTGTTGCCATTGCTGCTACTACTTCTCCCTTTTTCCTCTTGCTTTCTTGCTGTTTTCTCTTGCCATAAATGGCTGCCTCTGCCATGTGCGCTCTGTGTTGGAGCCAGCTGAGCATGGACTGAAACCTCTAGTAACTGTGAGATAAATAAACCTTTCCTTCCTTCATTTTTGGTGTCAGGTATTTGTCCCAGCAACATGAGATCAGTAACTGAGACACTCATCCTGGCCCATTCATTTTAACCACAGTTCTCTGGCGTTACCATTAGAACCAGCCCTCCCGAGATGGCTTCATGTGGCTATCTCCCCTGCTTCATCTTTTTCCTCAGCCTTGACAGGTGTGGACAGTTAGGGCTCAGGGTCTGACCACAGGCCCAGGTTGGTGGGGAGCAGGTATGCATTAACCTCACTCTTGGAGCCCACTATGTATGTGTCTTTCAAAGGAGGGGTGTTCCCATTGGCTCTCCTGACACCAAACCACTACTCACATTCTAGTTGGGTCCTGGGAATGGCAGTGCCCATGCTATGCAGCATGGTCAAATATACAGTAAAGAGTCTTGGTTTGTCTCCAGCAGGTTGGCCAGAATGCTCAGGGAATCTTGCATGAGTTTGTTTCTGTACAACTTTGTGCTTTGCCTTTCTCTACAGAGCTTTCTGACTTTTAGCCCTTGCAGATGAATGCACTTTCTGGCCAAGTGACAATGCTGCTTGCTGCTCCTCACTGTAGGCAAGGCACTGTGTTACTAGATACTAAGCCATTTTATAGATGGAAAGCTGAAGGTTAAGATGTTAAGTGGCTTTGAAAGGTCACAACTGTGAGAAATAGCGAAGTGGGAATTCCAGGTCTTCTTGACAAAAAAGCAGATTTTTTTTTTATAAACTTGGGCTATCTCACTGGGTTGGAGGAAGTCATTTAGGACCTCAGTCTCCCCATCTGTCTTCCTTTCAGCAGATAAAGAGGTTCTGCCTCTGCAGACCCTGCGGGTTTCTTCTCCACCCTCCCTTTGGAGCTCAGCCCATCAATAAATGTGGATGGGAACCTCCCTGGGGACCCCAATGGCCGTAATGAAGCCCAAAGAGGTGAAAGGGCACCTAGAGGTTCCCAGCCTGGGAAAGAGGAGCCCTGCAGGAACTATGCCACTGAGGCGGCCTGTGGGAGCAGATCTAACCCCAAAGCACCCTAATCTGCATGTCACCTTACAGTTGCCGAAACACTTTCCCAGTGCTTTCCCACTGAGGTCATGCAGTCAGCATGTTCCCCTTTAGCACCCCCCATGTGCCCACCTCTGGGCACATAGGGGTTCATGGGGCAGATGCAGGCCCTGCCCCCTCAGGAGCCCATGACTCCTGGTGATGGAACACCTTTCCCTTCTCTGCCTCCCTTTTTCATTGATACCTGAGTGTGGCCCATGGAAAATTCTTTAAGCTGATTGCATGGGCATCAGATAGTTTCCAAGGATAAGTAGCAATGGCTATGTTCAGGCCAGGAAAATGTAAACTAGTAGTTTCCAGCGATCTGCCTGACAGTGCCAGTGCTGACTGAGACAGCTCAGTGGTTTCTCACATAGGAGCTGTCTGATACTTGGTTTAGAATTTAGTTCTTCCTGTATTGGTTCTAAGACAAATCTTGGCATTGCATCAAATGAAACACTCCCAAAGGTGGGTCTCCTTGTTGTCCACTAAAGGATCATTCACACTGCTTGGGGGGAGGGGGTTGATGACCTCATAGATGCCAGCTGAATGACTTGGCCTGATGTGTCTGCCTTGCCCATTGGTATAGCTGCTGGCTTCAAAAGAGGCTAAAGGTAGTACCTTTCCACATGCCAACAAGGACAGAAAGATGCCCTCCTTCCACAGCCCCCACAGGTGGTGCCAAAGGGAGCCACACCCTAGACCTGGAGGAGATACTTGAGAGTACTCTCAACTAACCAGGTCATGGAGACTCGGCACAGGTCTGAGTGTAATAGGTGAAAAGGCAAAACACAGAATTGAATTTATGTTATATTGCTGAAGGCTAGACTTCAGTGTTGAAATAAAGAATTATCTTAGTATCTTGAAATATCAGGATAATGGGAGAATTTTTATTATTTATTTGGCTTCCCAGGAAACAACACAGGGCATAGAAGAAGGAAACCTTGGGTCCAGGCAGACTCCCTATGTCTCTTCAGCCTTTTTTTTTTTTTTTTTTATCTGAAGAGCTAGTCTAAAGCCGTGGGGATCATGTATGCATCAATATCTATGGCCAAAACGTGGTACTGTGGGATGTCACAATGTCACAGTTGGCAAAACTTTAGGGAGCATCTCAACCCCCCATTCTTATTGTGAGTAGGGAGTTAGGGGCTCTCAGTGGAGGCCAGTGCAGAGCTCAGGCCCATCCTAGAAGAGGCTCACTGTTGTCTAGACCCCAACGGACAGGGGAGGCTGGCACTGCCAAGCAGGCAGGCCCCTGGTCTTAACCCAACAGGTGAGAGGAAAGGAGCAAGGCACTTCATTTTTTGCCCTTCTTGTGCCAGTCACATAGACCTTCAGATGAGCAGCACAGAGGCAGGGCTACACCAGGGAACTGAGGTACAGCACCCTGTGGAGCTTTCTCCGCATGGCTGGCACAGGATCCATCAAGCAGCCTTCTCTTTTCTCCTCTCTGTTCACTTTTAGGTGAGACTCAAACCTGGAAAGGACAGATCAGGGAGCCTGGATGGCCTGGGAAGTTTCAGCGGTCACAGTGCCCATTCCCTGTCCTGTCAGGGAGACTGTGGAAGCCTGGGTTGGAATGGAGGCTGTAGGTGGGCCGGGTGCTCTGTGGGCCTGAGGAGGCGTGGGTGGCAGGTTGTCTTTAGCATCACAGCAGATGCCATAAGTGGAGCACATGGCTCTATTTTTATGCACCTCTCTGTGCCTGTGTTTATTCCCTTGGAGGTAGGCCCAGCTGCCCAGAGCTGTCCGTCATCCTGAGGACAACTGAGGACAGGTGCAGCTCCCAGCCACAGCCTTCTGCTGAGCAGGGAAGCACTGGCTCCACGGACATCAGAACCTGAGCTCATGTGCCCCTGTTTTTCAGTTTTCATTTTGCTTATGGGCTGACCATGTGCCCTGGTGCCTGACCATGTGCCTTCTCCAGGGAGAAGGCAGAAGGGAAGAGGCAGGTTTCCTCTAGGATTTGTGCTCCTTTGTCTTACTGCAGCCCAGGGATTCCTAGAGGAGATAAAGAGATTCAGCCAGCACACATACCAGTCTTTAGGTCCCTGTTTTTTGGATGTTTCTGCCCTTGTAGCTCAGAGGAGTGGGTGCAAAGCTTGGCTTTTATATGGTGGGCAAGGAGGGCCCAACCCTTGTATAGGAATAGCTTTCCTTGGGAGAGTTGTCTCCCCTCTCCTGGATGAACTGTCAGAGAGCCTGGATGTAGTCTCACCAGATTCCCAGAACAGTGCCACCGAGCTTTCTGCAGTGATCTTACACACACTGCAGTTCTGCCAGTCAAAGCCTCTGCTCTTGGGCACACTTCTGGACTTTCCATGCCACCCTTGCTTCTCCTGGATGTGATGCTTGTAGACTGCTGTATGATACGTGCAAAGGATGCAACTGGTAAGCACAGAGGAGCCATCCACTGACCAATGGGGTATTCATTCTCAGGCATGCAGAAGGGACTTGACATCCTCCTGGACTCTCACATCAAAGATCAAAGATTTCTCTTTTTTTTTTTTTACTTTTTCTTTTTTTAACCTAGGATTGAACCTAGTGCCTTCAGACTAAACTATATCCCTAGTGGGTTTTGTTGTTGTTGTTCGTTTGTTTGTTTTAAATTTTGTAGCAGAGATATCCCTAAATTGTCCTGCCTGGGCTTGAACTTACAGCCTCTCTGCCTTAACCTCCCAGAAAGCTGAGATTATGGCAAGAACTACCATGCCCTGGCCAAGGCAGGCTTCTGTCTCTTATCAGCATCCAGTTGATTGGATTCTGTAATCAAGTTCAAGACACTTCACAAACCTCCTAAGATCTAAATAAAAGTCACCTAAGCTGCTGTAATTGAATGCTGGAGGGACAGCAATGCCCACCCCCTTTGACCACACTATTGGTCCCAGGCCACACCACCGGCCAGAGCAGTCTCGTTGGTAACTGAAGATTAAGTTTTGAGCCAGGGCACAGTGGCTGCCCCACTGTACTTATGCAGTACCCCTGCTTGCCTGGAGGGCTTTGTGAAGAGATCAGGGCAAGGTTTCTCTTTCTTCCTCTCCCTGCAGCAACCCTGCTCCAGCTTCTGGGCATGCAGAGATGAGCAGAAGTCCTTCTTCTTAAATATTTGGATTCCTCAAGTTGGCCAGAAGCCGGGAAGGCCTGGTATTAGGGAGCCACAGAAGGGAGGGTCTAAGGGCTCAAGGCCCTCCTTGCCCAGCTGAAATCACTCTTACTGGGCCTCACACAGAAAGAGGAGAAGAGAACTCCTAGTCCAGGGGCACGTGTGCCATGGCAGCACAGATGCAGGATAGCACCCGAGTGTGCCCTGAGACGAGGCCTCCACATACGGCACCAAGCTGGCTACATTTGCCAAGACACAGAAAGGCTGTGAGGTCGTCAGGCTTTGTGAGCCACAAGGTCTGCATGTGTCTTGCTTTCTTGATACCTAGGGTAGACCAGCAGCCCTAAGTGTCTGTCTCTCCTCCGCTAGGGCTCCCACCCTCCTCCTGGGGGGCTTTGCCCTTGCTTCCCCTTTGTCCCCTGCTGTCCTGCTTCTTTCCACTGCAGTCCTGTCTCTCTGCCAGAACCTGTCGCAGCAACGTCTCCCCCAAAACTCATCCAACCCAGCAGTGAGTGTCGTGCAGCAGAAGCCTTAGCTTAGGCCCTTACTCAGGGCTGCTGTCACTGCTGTGTGAGGAAAGAGGTCCCCAATGGCCATTCTGGGCCTTAATCTCTAGGAGCTCCTATACAGCAGGGAGCAGAGCCTGGCTGACTACAGAAAAACAGAGTCTGTATGAACAGGGTGGCTGCAGGGAGTCTGCATGCTACTTCTGTCCCTCACCCCACACAGCATTTTGGTTTCTGGATTTCAAAAGGCTGCTCCCTACCCCCTCTCCAAAAGCGAGACTTCCCCATGGAGAAACTTTAACCATTTTCCTCTAAAGATGGGAGAAAAAAAAAACCCCTCTGGTTCTAAAAATAGCCCACCTGACACACCACAGTTACCATGGCAACCTATATTTTCTAGGTGCTTCTTGGGGAAAGGGTTCTGGCCTTCATGGTTGTGCCCAGGGGCTCCTAAGTCAGGGGACTGCAGAGAGCCCTGGGTGGGCAGCCAGGGGAAGCACAGTGAACACTACACCCAAGACAGCGTCAGTGTGAACATCATCTGTGATGATATCACAGCTGAGTGGCCTGGTGGGCCATGGGCCTATGGCCCTGATGTGCAGTGTGTCCCCAATCTGTCCTGGCCACATACTAGGTATCTGACATCCTCCCAAGAATAGGGATTAATATTCCAGCTCTGAGGCTGGCATACTTTATGCCATCCACATGGGATCAGACATAAGACCTCCAAGGTCCACCCAAACCAGTTTCCCAGCAGAGGGCCCAGCCAAGATGGATGGTATATATGCCAGGCTCTTTGCGGAGGCCAAAGGGACCTGTGAGTCTCTGTACCCATAAAGGGCTCTTAGAAATCAACTACAGCATTCAGAGATCACTCCCCGGGACAGTGAGCAGGCTTAGGGAATGACCAACCATGGAATAAGAATGTGACAGGCATTCCACTCGGCCATAGCACTCCCGTGTCATGGACAAACAGTGACTCCTAAAGATGCCCGTGCACTAATTTCCAGAACCCGTGGATGGATATGTTACCCTATATGGGAACAAGAACTTTGGCAGATGTGATTAAGTTATAAATCTTGAAAGGAGGGATTAACTGAGATTGTCCAAGTAGATTCAGTATAATCACAAGGGTCCTTATTTTTAAATATTTTTATGCCTGATTTTAGTTTTCATTTTTATTAGTTCACGTCTTTAGGACATAATGATGACAGTCATCATGGGCAGTTCGTACATGTATGTGACATATTTTACTTACCTTTCCCTTCCTCTCTCCTTCCATCTCTTAGTACTCTTCCCATTTGCAAACGGTCAGTCTTGTTTCCTATTATCATTTATTTTGCTCTTTAGATTATTCATTATTTATTTATTTATTTTGTATAGGGTCCCACTACACAGCTCAGTCTCTTAGTGATCCTCTTGTCTTAGCCTCCCCAGTGCTGGGATTACAGGTGTGAACCACCATGCCTGGTTTTGGTGGCTGGCTCAGTGCAGGGCCAGCACTTTGTGTGGTCCTGGGGATTGAACCTGTGCTTGTGCTTGCCAGACAGGCGCTTAGACTGCTGAACTATTTCCCTGGCCCTGGATTTCTCTTTTAATGAAAATAATCTTTCTGTCAGACTGGTCAAAGTTGATGGATATTTTAGGAATCAGTGCTTTCCTAGAAATGGTCCTGTCTGTGAATGGGAGGGCATAAATCTTATGGTCACTGGCTCCATGCAGTCCTGTCTAAAATCATCTAAGAGCTGAGCAGCACCACACTTCCCAGCTCTGTGCCCAGCTTTGAAACTGGACTGGTTGTCTTTTCTGTGCTCCACAGTTTGGAGTTACTGTGTGTGTTTGCTGCTTTAGCCAGAGAGGCCCAGGAACACCACTGGTGAAGGAAAACATAGTGAGTCTGAGCCCTAGGTACCTTCCATCATGGGAAGGCATGTGCATCGGAAGACACAGGCCCTGTTGGCCCTGAATTGTCCCTGTGGTAGGGTAAGTCTTTTCTACCTTCCAAGCTTGGATGAATGAGTTATTTGCTTCATACATTCAAAATTTCTGATACCTTGCATTAGCCTCAACTGCCACTGCCATGGTCATTATGGTTATCATTGCTGTCTGCCATGTGACACCTGCTTTCTTGTCTCAAGCTGGCTTCAGGAGCCTCTGGAGCCCTGGATGGGTTTGCATACAACTTACCCAACAGAAGTACCAGCTTTCTGCAGAGCCAGTAGGTAGCCCAAATGAATGAGGCAGTGAGATCTGCCTATAGTTGAATGTGCACTGGTGGGCAGGAAGTGAGTGGGGCCATCATGGGACCAACAGAAAGCAGTGTACAACTTGCTGTAAGCATCAGGCCAACTAGAGGGTACAGGCATGGAACCTGGACATAAAGAACAAACAGAAACATCTCCACCAGGCAGAGAGTGGGTACCCACGCTCCTGGACTGGCACCTCACTCCCAGCTGCTACCCGCAAAGGCAGCCACTCCAGTTCACCTCTGCCTCTCCTCAGCTCCCACTGTCAGGAGAACCCTCTTGACAGGAAAGGTGAGGTGCAATAGGTTTGCCAGGTACGGTTGGCTGCTGCACTTCTGATGTCCCACAGTGCCCCTCATGAGCTAGTTGTCAACAGCTGGTGTAGAGCATGTGATCAGAGGCCAGCATCAGAGTTCACTGCCTGGGCAGCTCTGATAGCAAGCACATGGTATAGAGACTCCTGCTGACCCACCTCCAAGGGAAGCTGTGGGGACGTTAGGACCCTAGGGACCCAAGTCCTGAACTCAGCAAATACATGTCAGCCATTGGAAAGAGCCTGTGCAAGCTCTAGGTCCTCGTGGTCAGAGCAACAGCTGGGCAAGAGTTGGTTGCTGCTGCTGCAGCTGCTGCTGAAACATCCGATCTTGTCCAATCCCCTTGCTTCCTTCTGGGCCTCTGTTTTCCCATCTGAAAGCACAGGTGTGAGCCTGGCTAAAGCGGGCCTGACCTGACCTGACTTATTCTCTAGAAGGGAGTTAAGTGGCTGGGCTACCCTCTTGCATGTAGCCTGGCCACTGAATGAGTGAATGTCACTTAACAACTGGAATCCTCTTGCTACCAAATGCCAACCTGGATTTGGCTGACAGTATCTAATAAAATGGATGAAGTGGAGAGGGCAGTAGGGGCTGAGAGCCATGCTGGACATTCCAGGCCAATGCTGGCGAATCTTTCAGTGCTTTTAGTGACACAAACAGCCCGCTGTGGAACAGCATGTGCTGCAGGGTACTAATCAGCTTTTCTTCTGGGTGGTTAACAACCTAAGTTCACAGATCAAAATTGGAGAAATAGAAGGGCCACAAGGTCAGCCAACATTTTGGCCCTAGCCTTTCAAGGTCAGTGAAGACTCAGGATATAGGAGAACCTGTACTGCAACATCATGAAATTCAGTTGTGCTCCATATTTTCTGATCAAGGATATTATGGAGCCACAGAGGAAGGTGATCGATGATCTATAGTGTGCCTGGGAGAGTCACATGGAGAGAAAACTTTCTCTCAGAAAGTCAAGCAATGGCCATGACTCATCCACATGGCTAACACAAAGGATCTACAGAGTGAGGTACAGGATTACAAGATAAACCCTGAGGGGACTTCACTCACCTCATCAGATACAAAAGCTACATTTTTTTTGTTATATGGGTCTTGCTTTATCTCGGTCTTAACCATCCAGCAGAAAAGTATAAAAATGAGGTATATAAAGTGGGGCCATAATGATAAGTTGAGCTGTAAATGGCTATAGTCAACAACTTCTTAAGTCACTATTATTATGGACTGCTGGACTGTATTGGATTGTGTCGCCAAGTTCAGGCACCTATAATGGTTTAATGACAATGGAGTGCCCATCTTTGACAGGTCTAGACAAAAAAAGGGGGATACAAAGGAAGAACCATGATGTGTTTGTATAAATATGCAGTACTTCTGCATAATTTTATGAGAAGCAAGATTTGCACTAATAGTGGTTGGACAAGATATTATGTCGGCTTCTAGTGCTATGGACAACCACTAGGAAGATAACAAGGTAGAAAATATTAATTATTGAAACTGCGCTATAATTCGGCTTAAAAATAAGTTACGTAAGAAAAAAATAAGATTAGTATACAGCTACATTCTCTTAATTCATTGATTAGAGACATCTGCTATAATAGTGCCTGTAAGTAGAATATCATGTATGCACCTTGTACGATAACAAACCATTACGAAAAGTTTGCAATGTATTAATTATTGAATCTGTCCTGTTAATTTGTTTTGAAACTGTCTCATTGCTATTTGTTCTTCAATAAAAAAAAAGTCTGCTGTGACACACATGCTATAGGTTTGCCCCCCACTGTTCTAGACCCTCTTGATGCATACAAGGCCCTGCCTCCAGTACAGGGACATCCTTGTCCTGCAGGGCCTCCTCCCTATTAGAAAGTTGTCTTTTTTTTTCAAGAGCCAGAGCTCACCTACCTACAGACTTTGCCAGTTGTTCTAATCAGAGACCAGCAGCAAGGACTAAGGTGATTTCTGTAACAAAGACATTGAAGAAGCCCAGCAAAATAGGTGACTCTAAGGCCTGGAAGCTGAGATCTGTGCTTCCCCAGGGAGGAGTCTGAGTGACCCATGCTGTCTCATTGCTGAGCTAGGGCCCAGAGCAGCCCTGAGCCTTGTCTTCTTTCTGGAGAACTGTGCAACTCACTGAAAAGGGCTGTGACTGTCTCCTGGGCTGAAGGCTCGCCTGAGACAGGAGGTGGAGTGGACAGGAGTCAGGCAGCCTCTTGGACAGGGAAGAGACAGGCTTGGGGCAGCTGTTGAGGACAACAGAATGGGTGGGGTTACTGTCCTTCCCCTTGTCCCTGAACACATTTCATGGGGAGCTAGAGAGCCAAGTAGAGGCTCAGAAGAGAAAATAGGACCTTTTCTGATTTTCTCCATGGCAGACCTGAGAAAGACACAGGTGTAAATGATGGGGCCAAGGGCTGTGAGCCTGGGGCTATCTCGCTGCCCAGACAACCTCAGTTCTTTAGCAAAGTGCCTCTTTCCCTGCCTTGCCCCACCCACTACACCTTGCCTAGCTCCTGGGTGATTTTTCCAGAGAGCTACCTGCTAAGTATCTACTAGCTCATTCTCAGACACAGAGCTGGGGCTCAGGCCCTATCATTCTGCACTGCATCCTGGATGATGAAACCTACAGTGCTCAGGTAGACCTCCATTCCTTCCACTGTTTCTTAAAAGAACTGGAATTTTCTAGAAGGTAATGGAGAGGCATCATGCTCAGGCTGTTGGTGGCAGTACTAATTCTGCTCTATTCACTCAAAATCTGCACTTTTAAAAAAAATTTTATATCTTGGGTTACAGATTTCTTCATTTAAAAACAGTCTTGCTAATTATTTCTGAAACAAGGCATTTCAGGAACCTCTTAGCAGATCCAGGGACTCACAGCCAGCTATGAGGCTCTTTGTTGTACCCAGCATTAAAGCAGTGGTAACACCAGGCCAGCTGCTCTCGGGGGTCCTGAGACACAAACTGGGCCAACAGGAAGAGAAGCAACAAGGGCATGTGCACAGCTATGTGAGAGGGAGGGTAGGAACGGTCAGAGAACCTCCTGTGCTCTGCATGGAGACCCCAGCAGCCTGGCACTAGGAGGGGCCTGGCTAGGTGGCCTGGCACGATTCCAGTTCTCAGAGCGTCAGTTTTTTTGTGTTTCTTCGTGGACAGTACAGTCTCTACCCAAAAGCCAGTGTCTGTGCATGAGTGAGAGGCTATGTTTCCACAGGAGAAATGGGTGCAAACCAGAAGGATTATCCAATGGAGCAGGGAGGACAAGGAAAGAGGAAAAGGGGTGCCACTGGTCTGGGCCTCAAGGAGGGTGGGATAAGTAAGGTGAGGCCGCAAGGAGGTAGAGGAAGCATGAAGTTCCAGGCAGTGGGGATGCCTTGGGGTGAGCTCCTAACAGAAGCCCCCAAGCATTTTCAGGGGCAGAGACAGAAGGGGTTTGGCCCTGAAGGTGTTTGTCATCCTGGATGAACCTACAAGTATAGAAAAGGAACCCAGGCTCTGTTCTGGGGGTGTCCATGCCCACCCAGCAAGCTCTCCCTTTCCAGCCAGTTCAGCCCACCTGTGCCTGAGAGCTGCAGTTGAGGGGAGCTGCTGCAGCATCTTCGGCTTAGCCCCCTTCAAAGCCCAGTCCAAGTTCTGGGCTTCAGGCTGGTCCCCATTTCTGCCCCCTCCGGTGACTTGGATAAGCCCATGCTGGCTGGGCAGAACTGGGCAGGCACCTCATTGTAGGCAGGAGCAGCATCAAGTATCATCCAGGAACTGATTGTTTTTATGGCCTTACCTGCTCTTCCCAGTTCAGCCTGGGCTGTGTTGGTTCAGGTGACAGCCACAGCAACTCTGTTTCTCTCCACAGATGATTCTGGAGACGACGAGGAAAGCAGTACCTCCCCGGCTGACAAGAGCGAGCTCCAACACACGCTCAAGAATCTCTCCCTGAAGTTAGATGACCTTAGCACCTGCAATGACCTCATCGCCAAGCACGGGGCAGCACTGCAGCGCTCCCTGAATGAGCTGGACAGCCTCAAGATCCCCTCAGAGAGTGGGGAGAAGCTCAAAGTTGTGAATGAGCGGGCCACCCTCTTCCGAATCACATCAAATGCTATGATCAACGTGAGTGTTCACCCCTACTGCCATCCAGGCATAAGGGTCTCAAAAGGGAGAGGGTTCTCAGGCACCAGCCCTGGGATCCCCAAGTCAGCAGCCAGGGTTGTTTGAAGACTGTGCCTCCAATCATTTCATATGGCTGAGTTATTTTCCAAGGTACATTTTCCCCTTCCACACTCTGCAGCCTCTCTCAATCAGCTTCATAGAGGCATTATTGGGTGAGGACATTCTTTGTAACTGTCTGGAACTGGAACTGACTATAGAATCTGGTTGAAGCTCACAGGTAGTTCAGGAAGGTCAGGGCTCCAAGTTGGAAGGCCACCTTGGCTCACATAGGAGGGACATGGACAGCATACTGCACCTGGTAGCTGCTCCTGCCCTGTGCAGTCCAAGGGGCAGTGAGATCAGCATGGCAGAGGGGGCAGATATATGTGGTGTGGGGGGGGTGTTGGGGTTCCCTGAGATGGAAGAGCCTTCAGACTCTACTTGCCAAAGGTTGTGCCAACCTGAGAGTAGCTGTGCAAACTGAGAAACCACAGGAGGCAAACTCAGGCACCCTCCCTGGGTTCTAGAAACCAGGTTGCTGTGGCTAGGAACCAGGAGGGCTTCTATGTGGCAGAAAGACAGTGTTTGGCCATGCTTTGGGGATCTTCTGCTTTCTGCCTAGTGAGCATTCCCTCTTGGTTGACTGAACAGCTTGTTCCCAAGAGGAGCCTGCTAGAGGGGCACCTCTACCCCTGGTAGGTTTCAGACCCCAGGAGTCTGGGGGGGGGCATGCTGGGAACAGGGGTTCAGGACAGAGTGTGTCTACACAGGGGAAAATCGGGGTCCCCAGAATGTGGCTTATTAAGAGGGTTATCCGACTGTTGGCAACAATGGGCAGTGAACAGGGGCACCTCAGCTGAGCAAGCACACCTCCAAGGTAGGGGTCAGAGCTGACCCAGGGTTCAGGTTGGCACCCTGCTGTAATCCTGAAAGAAAACTCAAGGGTAGGGTGGAGGACAGAGGATGACACCCACTGTAGGCCAAGGATCCCAGCCTAAACCCTAGGCGCACCTGCCCGGGCATGCTCAGGCCTGCAGTGCCTGCCTGGTACAACCCCTACCCTGGGGCCTGAGGCTGCGTGAAGTGCACCCTCTTCCAGACTACCAGGAAACGTGGCCTAGAGGTACATGTACCTCTGTCTATCACCAGCTGGCACTCTGGGCAGAGGATGCCGCAGGGCTGCAGGGCTGTGGCCACCCTGTGTGCTGGCCCCATCATCAGTCTGGACCTATGCCTCTTCTATCCACACACTCTCTTGGGGTGCTGTCCTCCCTTTCCCCTGTAGATGCTTCAAGCCCAGGTACCTGAATTACCAATGTCATACCCAGATACTGAGCACTCAGGGACATAACGTTTATGCTGTTTGTGCTTCCTAAACACCTGGAACCCACTGCTGCCCACAGCTTCCCCAGCGCTGCTTCCCACCTGAGAGGAAGCCACTTGGCCTGGAGGAATCAGGTTTGGCTTTTCTAAGATAATGAGCTTCACAGCTGGCTGAAGCCAAACAGCATCTTTAATCAGGCATCAAAGGCTCATCTGTGTTTATGAAGCCATAAAACAGCTTGAGGTTTAAGTGCATAATGAATTATTTTATGGGAAGCACAGCCTCCTGGGGTTGGTTATGAGGCTTATTTCGAGTCTGGACTCCAGGAAACATGTGATAGTTGGCCTTTGATAATAGGAGCTACATCTTCTCAGCTGGGCTGTGCAGATGGGCTGTCATCAACCTCACCTAAGGGTCTCTCCATTAGAGGAAGTGAGGGCTGTCCTAACTGGCTGAACTGGTTGTCCAGGCTGGCTCAGAGCTCAAGTTCCTTTTGGGGTACCTCCCCAACAGCTGTTTCTCAACTGACAAGAACTGGATCTGCTCTAGGAGGGCTGTTTTCATGGCTGTCATTGACATTAGGTATCCAAGCCCTCACTGTGCTGTAGGACAATGTAGGAAAGCTGGCTAGAGGGTCATGGGACATGGGTCACTCTGGTGATGCCTGGCTTCCCTGCCTGTTAAGAAGATGGTGGAGCAGGGATCCACCACCCTCAATTCCCAAGGACCTGCTCATTCACTGACTTCTGTTGTTAGTTCCAGAGTAGAAAGTAAACTCAGAGACCACCTGAGCTCCCTGGTATCACCAAGTCTGGATATAAACCCAGATTTGGGTGGGATACTGGAACTATGATGTCTCTGAGCATGTGGCCCCTGGCAGAGTGAAAGGTCCTCTCCTGCTATAGCTCTACTGCAAGGTTAGGGTATCAAGTGGGTGGCCTCATAGCTACCCAGGGTGGGATCTCAATCTCAGGATCTTTTTTTTTTTTTTGAGACAAAGTCTCGCTGTATAGTCCAGACTGGCCTTGAACTCAGAACCTCATTATTTTATCTTTAAACTTTCATGTGGCCTTTGATCACCATGACTGATGGCACAAATTTCATTCCACAGCTGTCATTGTAAGGAGCTGTCTCTCCCCACTATGGGGATCACATTGCATCTTCTCTAACCTGCTCCCCACCCCCAAACTTATGATGTGGGCCAGGAAGCTTCCACCTGACCTCAGAGCATCTACTCCCACTGACACCTTGGACACAATGAGGCTACCTGCTCAATGCTGCATTCAGCCCTAGTGAATGGTGGTTTTTACTCAAAGGCTCTGCTGGAGCCTGGGTCCTGAGGAGCTGGAGTAAGAGCAGGAGTAAAGAGCAAAGGCTGGCTAGTCAGACAAACCTCATGGGGAAATGAAGGGCAGTGGCCTCTCACTACCTAGACAGAGCCCCACTGCTTCATCCCCATTTCTCCCCTGGATGGCAAAGAATCTGGCACTTTCTAGTCTTAAGGAGTAATTTTAAACCTTCTTTAAATTTCAAGAAATGCATCAATAACAAATCTTTTTGTCCCGAGCTCCCAGCAGGGCAGGGAAGGGTAAAGAGGTCCTATGGATAACACCCAGATCCAGGGCTCCATAACCAGTGCCACAGACTTATGCTATGTGTCTAGTGCTCCTGAGGGGCAGGAAAACATCTGCTACTCTTGTCTGGTAGTGTCTCTTCTCTGTGTTTGAGGGAACCCTGTGATCCAGTTTCTGGATCGAGACCACTGAGAGACACTGCAGGGCTTCACCCTGTTTTTGTCAGGGCTGTACTTTCCTTATCATGCAGTGAAGCCATGGCCATGTGGCTCCTACAGTTAGGGAGGTCCTGCCTTACGGGTGCATTTAACACAGACATTAGCAGCTGCTCTCTACCTGGGTCTCTGTTGGGGAAAGGAGTAGGATATGGCTTCAGCAGGGAACAGGCAGGCCTGGCCACACACGGAGTTCACAGTCCAGCTCACAGTCTAGGAATTCCCTAGTGATGTGATGTTTAATGACATGACCACCAAGAGAAACACTGATCCAGGGCTAGCAGCTTATATGGCTACCTTTGAAAGCCATGTGTAGGGAGAGCCAAGGAAGGAATTGGTCACAGTGGAGTGCACCCATCTCTTTACCTTGGGAGCCAGGGCAAGCCCCCACTGGGCCTGCAGAGGGCAGAGGTAACTGCTTCAGAGCATGGCCTGGAAGAAGAAAGAAGGGCTCAGGGTTCTAGCTCCTAAAAATATGAGCCCACATTTTCCTGATTCTGAGCCTGCCACAGCCTTCTGCCTCATAGTAGGAAAATAAAGCATTGGTTAATAGCTGGCCAGGAAAAGGGGAAACAGGTGTGGTCACCTCTGAGCACACATCCCCACATCCATGCCTCAGCGTTATCTCCCTCTTTGACCTGCACCTCATGGACTTTTCTCCCACAATATTTTGACCCATCCTCCCTGCAAGGGTGGGTCACAGTCCCCCTCACAGTCCCAGGAGCCCTGCAGCCTCCAGGCCTGGCCCAGAGCCCAGGGCCCAGCATATGGGAGCCTCAGCAAATGAGAGACGGGGAGAATTATGAAAGAACGTGGGAACAAATGAATGAATTGCTTGGTGTCTGGCAACATTCCCTAGCAGGAAATTTTTCAGCTGATAAAAGCCAGCCCAGCAGATCCCTGCTTGAATTACTGTTTTGGGTAACTGTGAATTAGCCTGCCATTTCAGAGAAATCTTGCAGCAATATTAAATGACTCTGGTTTGTAAAATGAGTCTTGAATTCCACTGTGCCAAGGAAGGGGATGCTTTTTCCTGTGTCCCAGGCATCTCATGGTATAGCACTGAGTCTGTCCCATAGTTTAACGTGTAGGGTAATGGAGTCATGGCAGGATGTATCACAAGCTCATGTCTTGGGCATTAGCTTTCACAACATGTAGAAGGAACACTCCAGGGTTACTCTTTGTTTCCATAAGTTTATCTCTACAATGAAGTCATTGTGCAGGACAGGCTGTGGCTTGGTGGTGATGTGACAGCAGCGATGTTTCCAAGTCTCCTGGCCATGTCTTTGTTTTTTCCTCACACAGACACATGATGTTGGTATCATTACAGCTTCATTGTTATCATTCATAATCTGTAATACTGGGATGCTACCCTAAGGCCCAAGGTGGTCATTTTCCTCCAAGGTTGCAGTCCCCACTGTTACATAAGCACATGATATCATGGCAACGTGTCCCTTGGCCATTTCCACTGGCTGGGGCATGCAGAGGCTGGAGCTGCATCTGCAGTTTCTCTGACCTAGTGCACCTCGGCCACTGACCTCATGACCCTTGCCCAGAGCAGAACACTCCATGTGCTGTCATGGCCCTTCTGAGGGGGCTCCTTTCCTGGCCATGAGAGCAGGTTCTGTCTGGTGTCCCTGTTGACAAACTAGGCAGTGCTCTCTTCTGTGACATATTCATAGTCTTGCCCACCAAGCCCTCAAGACCTCCTTATGCCATCTGCTCACACCTCCTTCTCTTCCTTTTTTCAGTACTGGCCATGGGATAGGGAAGCTGAGGTTCCCCATTAGAAGATGCTAAGAGTTAGGAGACAGGTGCTGGTGGCCATTTCTCCCTGCAGCACTGAGCCCATGGGGAGGTGGTGGCTGGGTGCTGTCCTGCCTTCTAGTAGCCTGTGAGCTGTTCCTGCTGACTGCAGTGAGGCCCACGCAAGGTAGGCTGCTCATGGATGTCCCACGGAGCTTGGAGAGGTTCCTTGCAGTTGGTGAATCATCCCAAAGCCCATAGCTTGGCCCCTTTGACCACCTGACCCCTTGAAGCCCTTAGCCAAGAGTCAGCCCATGAACATTTATTCAGGGATGCAGCCACATTGCTGCTGATGGACGCTGAGGCAAATAGCAGGCTTCCCATCATTGAGGCGGGTCCTGTTCTAGGCACTGGGTTCCAATAGCTCCTACCTCTAGAGGCCCTATATTCTCACAGGGGAGCTGTAACCACATAGATGGTACAAGATATCAGGCAGAAAGATTTTCAGAGGGAGGAAACTCAAGGTGGGCTAGGGAAAGAGGGCAGAAGGATACATTGGCTGGAGGAAAGGGCTATCTTGGGAACAGAGGTTCCAAACCCAGCAATGAATACTGAGAGCACTGGAAGGGACAGCAGGCCAGTCATAGGGGCCCTGTACAAAGTGCCTCCCACTCAGAATGAGTGAAATTATCTGATTTTGCTTGACCAAGACCCATTGCTTGGAGAACAGCTGGTGATGAGGCACAAGTAGGTGCCCAGAGACCCATCACATGGCCCAGAAGATGGAAAGTGGAGCTGGCGCTGCCAGAAAATGGCCAGTTCGGAAAAGCCAGGCCATTTGGAAGGCTTCCCACGGGGCACTGGCTCTGTGACCCACCCCTGCAAACCCTCCTGCACTTGCAGCAGGGTACAGGAAGGTTTTTTCCCAAAATAAATTTTGTGCCAGCCAGTAGGAGGGCAGAACCAGCTACAATGTGAGCCCCACAAAAGACCAGGGAAGTACCCAGAGGGCAAACAGCAGGAAGGCTAGTTCCAACCTGCACTCCAGGAGGGGATCTCTCACAGGAGGTATACCGTTGGGATTATTGGGGATGCCTGCAAAATTCTGACTGCAGGATGGTGGGTGGGGGTGGTCAGCACAGTGGAGACTCAGTCTGGCTGGAGAGAGCTGCAAAGATAAAAGTAAAAAAGGGATTAGGAGGACTAGAGGGGGACAGAGTGTGAAATGGGCAGATGGGACAGCTGAGGGCAGGTACACAGATCAGGGTCTCATGGAAAGAAAGACCATTTCAAAAGGAGCCATTTACTACTGGGAAGGTCTGAGGCTTCACCACCCTGGAAACTACACAGGGGGCTCCTTGAACCCACCTATGCAGGGGAAGAGGCCCAGGCTGCCCCAGTTCTTCTGGGGCCCATGGGGCAGGTTCCTGTCCAGCTGACCAGTTTTCTACTCCTGACAGCTTGCTCAATGGGGAGAAGGTTAAAAATAGAGTCTAGGATTGTCTCAAATCAGTTGGCAAACTGGCATCCAGATGGTGCCAGTTCCTGTGTGCAAGGGGTGAGCTGTTCTGAATGTGGAAAGGGCTATTTTGGAGTTGCAACTGAAGTGGAACACCCTCTCTTCATCACCAAGCAAGTCATGTCCAGGAGAGCCAGGAATGCTCTGTGCCGCTGCCAGGAAAAATACAGGTGGTGGCTGGTCCAACCCTCCCATGTTGGCTCAGCCTCCAGGAGGCCAGGAGGGGAGTGGTACACAGTATGGCATCTTGACTGGCCAGAGGGCTCCCGTCTGAGCACATCTTGCCTCCAGGGTTCCTTGCTTTTAGTCTTGGGTAACTAAGATGGTCAGGCATCTTCAAGTGTGGTAACCACTGAGCCAAGCAGGCAGGGCCTGTATCTCAACACTGCTCCTTCTTGTCTTGTGAGGGTATAATGAGCCTGGAATTCTTCTTGGGTACATGAAGCTAGTCAGCCCCTCCTTAGTGGGGGGAGAGACTCTTCACTCCACAGCATCCCCTGGTGTGAGCTTCTGGACAGCCTCTCATAAGGGACTCAGGAAGACATTATCTGTCATCTCCACTTCTGGGCTAGTGAGAGGCAGGGATGCATGGTAATGATGATCGTATAAGGATTAGCATGGTGGATGGGCAGCCCTATCCTGTCCACCCAAGCATCCTGGGATGTAAAAAGATCCTTACCCTCCTGACTCTGAGGCTAGAAGCCTGAGGACCTCCACAGAGCAGATGCCTGACATGTGCTGGCCTGGTCACAGGTGGAGACACAATGCCTTCTTCTGCCCTCTCTTTGCCTGGTGTTACTGGGACCTTTGGCATGAGCTGATGGCTGGAGACAGAGTCAGCTGTGTAGCCTGGACCTTCTTGGCATTTGGCCCATCTCCCCACTTCCTGTGTGAGCACAATGTTTGTCCACCCTATTTCCAGAAGTTTCCTGGCACCAATCCGTGTCTAGGAGAGACTGATGGTTTATGAGTAGATGCTAAAGGCTAGACCCAGGCAGGCTATCACATCCCTTCTGAGAGGTTGAGAGGGCCACCATAGGCCACACATAGGTTAGGCAGAGGATACAGCCTGCCTGACCATATGCCTGCTCATCTGCCCATATTTGAGGAATAGTGAGGTCATTGACAGGATTAGGATTAAGAACAGCAAAAGCGATTAGAGTTTGTTCTCCTTCCCTTAAGGTACAGGTTGGAAGAAGTTTCCAGGTCAGAGACATTCTATCTGTCCCATGGACACACCTATTAAGGTAATCAGCAGAAATTCTCATGGAGGTCAAGCAGTATATGCTGACTCAGTTTCCTCTGGGTGGACAGCCCTCACAATCTCCTTCATAGGTTTGGGCTTCTGAGAAGGGTACACTGGCAACTGGGATTTTCCAGCTTGGGGCCTAACATGACCAGCCCTGGTGGGGAGGCCCACCTTTTCTGTTCTCGGGGTCTCTCAACAGACTCCCCATCTTCCCCACTGATACAGAACCAACACTTCCTGGAGTATCCTACCCTCTGGCCAGTCTGACTACATCTCAGGAGCACCTATGTTCCCTGCTTTTTTTTTTAAACCTGAACACTTTCTTTAGTCCTAGGGGTGGGATGAAAGGGCAGGACCCAGGAAATGGGACCCTATCCCAATCCTGAGGACAGTAAACTTAATGGATCACAAGATCATGATGCTATGGAGCCTTGGGGTAATCCCACAAGGAATCACTGTCCAAGGAGGTTATAGGCTTACCCTATGGCAAGGCCATGCCCATACAATATACTGGTTGTGGCTATCAGCTAGACTCCATCTGTGTTCCCTTGAAGGAACTGGGTCATGAGTATGGTATGGATAAGAGGCTCTCAGTCAGCCCAGGTTTCACCTGCAGAGATCTGGGTGTGAGCTTGCTGGCCACAGGTATAGTCGTCACAAACCTTAAGAGGAAATGTGACCATGTTCAGGCCTTTGCTGGGTCAGTCCAGCATTCCCTCAGCCTTAGGAGTTTCCCCCTCACTGGCCCCCCTACTGAGCCCTGGTCTTAATCCAGCTTAGTGAATGTCCAGCCCACAGGGTACTGCCAAGCTCAGCATTCCAGGGCAGCAGGGCCAGCTGGGCACCTGTCTGTCTCCACAGCACAGCCAGGATGGGGCCTGGAGAAGGCCAACAACAGCAGAGACGACCCTGGGAACTAGGGATGGACATCAGGTGAGTGCATTGCAGTTGAGGGGCAGGCATGCTTCTGCAGTCCATAGGATACACAGGGCACAGGAACCCTTTGATCTTAGGGTGGAGCAGCATCCACCCTACCCCTCTCTTCAATTGTCTGTGATGGCCTATAATCTGCATATGCCCTGCCTGGCCATATGTGGCCTGCAAGGGCCCAGGTGTCCAGATTTGACTTCCTGTCTCACTGCTGTACTATGCCAGTCAGCCCTGTGGTAACAGTCCAGTAGCTGGATGGGATGTAGGGCCAGCTTTACTAGCAAGCAGTCTGCTACACTGAGGGGCAGCCTCTTTCCCTGGGCCAGGGCTAGAACACTGGTATTCCCAGACATCCTTGTTAGTGAGCATCCCCAGCAACCCAAGAAGACCCCAGGTTCCAGCAGTGCCTACCATCAAGGGATTTCCTGAGAGCAATGAAGACCCAGCTTTGTAAAACAAATTAACAATGTTGATTCCAAGCCCTGGGAGACAGGCAGGTGGGATGCACAGGGGTTTCAACTCTGGCTGTGCACACATCTCCTGGGACAAGACCCTTGGCCTCCTTGTTCTCCTGCACCGCCTCTTGCACTTGTGTATCATCCTTGGTCATACTTGCTAGAGAAATGCCTATCTTAATACCATGAGAATGCCCCAAACAGCACTGACCACAGCAAACACAGGGCGAAGGAGGTGCAGCCACAGCAGAATAACCAGCTGTGTGCGGAATGGAGGGTGGGCAGCAAGAAGTCATCACAGGGGGTGTACCCTATGTGGTGTGCCACGTGGGAAGGACTGGAAGAAATAAAAGTCCAGGAGATGGTTGGGGTCAGGTTTCTGAGTCTATCAGAAACATTTGTCCAAGATACTCCATTTATTCCTGGAGGAGAAAAATAGTCATTTTCAAAGTAATTAGAGCCTATGCATAGTGAAGGTAGGAGGTAGGGAACTACTTCACCTTTGCTCTATGATTGTCTTCTTGATTTTGCTCATAGGAAGCCCAGATGCCCTCTGCTACAAGCTGTGGGAATTACTATTGTTGTTATGTGGCTCTTTCAGAAGTCTTGATTTAAAGGACATGTATTATATGAGAGAAAAATTTGCATCTATGTTGATACACACTGACAGATGATTCCAGGGGATGTAAAAGGTTGGCAGAAAGCCATGAAGCAGATGAAATGGGGCGGGTAGGAACAGAAGTGAGAGCTATGGGTAGCTGCTAGGTCACCAGGCAGTGAGGGTACAAACACACTAACAAGAACTTGGAAGACTAGGAAGTACTGTATCTCCTAACTGTAACAGGGCTCTGTGCAAGCATGGCCCTGGCCTCCTGTCACTCTAAGCCAAAGGACATTGTGTGGTTCTGGAATGGAGTGGCCTAGATGTGTACAGGGAGCAAGAAGCAGATGCTCCATGATTGCTCCTTGCTCACCCCTTGTGGACCTGAACAAAGCCTCTCCCTCAGCTTCGGTCTCAAGCATGGTATAAGGGAGCTTGAACACTATCAGAAGCACAGCTCTGAGAACCTTGAAGCAACCACCTAGGGAGATGCGGGGGCCTTTCAATGGTACCAAAAATCTGATGAGTTTCTCAGATGCATTCCATCTTGCTTTAAGGCCTGCTTTGCAGATGACCATCCCAGTCATAGCCAACCAATAGCCCAGGAACAGCAGCCCTGCAATATCAGGGGCTTCTCCCATGATCAGCAAATAGGTGGCAGGAACTGTGATTAACTTGAAGCAAGGGCTGTGTGAAGCAGATGTGAGCAGTATCCATGGGTCTGGCCACAGGGAAAATTGTCATTATGTCTGTTGGCAGGGCCCCTAACCTGAGACCTACAGCAATGAGGAAGGGACAGGGCTCTGGATGACACAGGGAGGCCACTATAGGACTTAGATCTGTGAGGACTTTATTGCCAGGTCATAGGCAGAAGTCAGGCCTGACTTAGGATCCATCCAACCTCACTTCAGGGTCTCCAAATTACATGGTAGCCAGTGGCTGAGACCCCACGTCTGCTGGAGAACCTTACAGGCCCTTACTTTCTGAGGTTGAAATAGTGCTAAAGGTTCAGCCGCTACCTTCAAGACTCTGTTAAGTGCAAGGAAATAAGATTTCTTCCAAAGCCTAAGCCCTGCCCCCCCTCCAATTCTGTGCCAGGACACTTGTCAGTACAAATCCCTGCTTAGGTGTGCTCAGGTGGGGACCAGCATCCAGGCCTTCCTTACAGGAGAGGCATGGGAGGATTCTCATCCTGAGGTTGGAGTAAATGCACCTCCTCCCAAGAGCCTGCCAGGAATAGACTGTCACCTTCCTCATCCATTAAATGAGAATAATCCTATTTTTCTTACCTTGAGGATTTTGCTGAGTGAGCTGAGACAGGATAGTCTGAGTACAGGGTATGTCAGACATGTCTATACTATTCCATCTCACACCATGGACAAGGGTTCAGAGGGGCCAAGTAGCTTTGCCAGACCCAGGTCTTCTGACTGTTCATATGTCTTTTCCCACTACATTTTGCTGGTTTTCATGGGAAGATCATATCCCATTTACAGGCTTATCTTACCTCTCCAGAGTGGGGGTGTGGCACCTTACCCTACCCTGTCTGCATGGGTGATGGGGAATGGTGGAGGAAGATACCTGGAGGAGGGATGTTAGCAGCGTGACAGGCTGGAACAGGCTGAGCAGCCACCCCTCTTAAGCCCAGATGGAGAGAGGTTGTCATCAAGCCTGGGTGTCCTCCAGGGCTCAAGCTGTCCTGGGAGGTAAGCAAACCATAGGGAGCCTGCTCACCCTGGAGGGGCTGGTCCAAAGTTGCTCCTCAGAGGCCTCAAGACAGCTCCCACCCACTCCTGCTCCGACCCCAATAGGGGCTAGCACACATGCTGGAACGCCTGTCAAGCTTTGGGAGTTTCACCAAGGAGGGTGGTGACTGGGTGGGGCTGACTGCAGCAGGCTTGGGAGGTCCTGCAGGTAAAACACAAGTGAAATGATGAGAACTGGCCTTCAAAGCTATGAGCACCAGATAGAGCTGGCAACCGACAAGGACACATCCAACCAGCATTCCCTTTTCCAGTGCCTTGCATCACCTCCCCAGTTCTTCCTGCCAGTCCTTTAGGATATTGCTGCATTGTCTTTGTGTCACAGTAAGGGTCCATGTGCTAATCTTCTCCAGGAAAGTATATCATAAACCTGAGAGTGCTTGTGCAGACTTGGGCTCAGGAAATAGGGCCCTTCATACTGAGCTCAGGAAAATGTCTGGAAGCAGAAAATTTAGAGGTACCTGGCTTGGACCTCACTGCCCTCCAAGATGGTTGAGGCCTGAGCCTTCCTACTGTAATGACGAGCAGGATGATCAACTTTTGTTTCATAGGAGTGTGACAGAACTATCTATGGACATGAAAAGAATCTGGACATTGTGCTAGGCCTGACTTGGAGAACCTTAATGAAGACTGCAGAACTGTATTTGGTGGAAAGTCCCAGTTCTGCCAGAGACATCACCTCTCTAAACGAAGCAGTCTAGCAAAATGTGGCTTGATTTCTTTCTGTGTCAGTCAGGAATTCGCCTGGTCTCCCCAGTGGGACCAGATACTGCGGACATGTCAGGCCTGGCGTACAATGAATACATGGCAACTGAGAGCTAAAATCCCAGCTATAATGAGCAAAACTCAGTATCTTTCAGCATCAGGGGCCATTGTTGGAAGGGAGCATATCCACTGGTGACACCTTGGGATAGGTGTGCTCCAAATGGTATCCTGCCCAGGGCAAGGGACCAGGATAGGTTCTAGGTCCTGAGCTGACTCTGAGGTCAAGATTTCCATATCATTTTGGAAACCAGAGGAATGGTGGACATGTTTCTGACCACCTCAGTAAAATGAAGGCAGCTCACAAAGCTTGTCCCTTCTAGGCCTGCAGGGACTTCTTGGAATTAGCTGAGATACACAGCCGGAAATGGCAGCGGGCACTGCAATATGAGCAGGAGCAGCGTGTCCATTTGGAAGAGACCATTGAACAGTTGGCCAAGCAACACAACAGTCTTGAGCGGGCCTTCCGCAGTGGTCCTGGTTGGTCTGCCAACCCCAGCAAGAGCTTCAGTGAGGGTGAGTAGGCATGCACCAGTTGGCAGGATGGGGCCTGTCACTTGGCTCATTCCCTAGGTAACTACCTGGCTTTCTGTTGTGCACCCTAACCCCTATTCATATACACACCTGAACATACCTGCATTTGGACTTGACCAGTGCTATTTGTCTGGTACCTGTCACCATTTGGCAAAAGTATCCCTATGCCTAGGTTTAAATTCTCAAAAGTTTGGATTGGGCAATATAGCTCAGTGGCAGAGGCCTTGCCTTGCACACATAGAGCACTGGGCTTGATCCCCAGCACCCCACATACACACACACAAATGCGCATGTGCATGCGCACACACACACACACACAGCCTCAAAAGCTCAATACACTCAACTGTCCTTTTCATGACAGGGTTCTCTAAGTGTAGGGTGGCCACCTACCCAACCTTGGCTGAGGGGGCCATAGATACCCCAAATGGGGGTGAAGAGTCTGTCAGAAAAGGAAACTGGACTGTAGACCAACATGTTGAGATATTAGGGGACATTTCTAGAAGGCATCATCTGCATAATGAATGCAGTGAAAGGAAGTGTATTATCCCAATAAGGGGAGCAAACAGTCCAGGGTAACTAGAATGGGGAGGGATGGGGTCAGGGTGGGGCTCAGGCCTTGGTGGGACTCCAGGCAGCTGGAGGAGCCCTTTTTGAGATTGAAAATTGCAGAATCTCTGTTTTTAGGAAGCTTTTTGACTCCCAAAGGAGAGGATAGTGAGGAAGATGAAGATACCGAGTACTTTGATGCCATGGAAGACTCTACATCCTTCATCACCGTGATCACTGAAACCAATGATGATAGGTAGGCCCTCACCAGCAGGGTCATCAACAGCCTAGAATGAGCATCTCCCCGGGTCAGCCTTTCTCAACTTTTTAGGCCTCCTCCAGGCTTTGTTTCTGTTTTTGAGACAGGGTCTCACTTTGGAAGGCAGCTATGCTCACCACTATACCACCAACGCCAGGGTCTCACTTTGTAACTTAGGCTGACCTCAAATTTGTTAACAGTCTTTCAGCCTTAGCCTTCCAAAGGCTGGAATTACAGATGTGTACCACCATGCCTAGCACTGGTCCCATCAGCTTTTGGGTTTTGTTTTGGGGGGAGGGTATTAAAATTTTTTTGACTAAGGATTGAAGCCTCTGCACTGAGGTACAGCCCTTTGCTTTTTCTATTTTTGAGACAAGGTCTTGCTAAGTGATTAACTTCCCCAGGTTGAACTCATGACTCTCCTACCTCAGAGTCCTAGAGTGCTAGGATTACAGGTGCATATCACCATAGCCCCTCTGCTCTTTTGACCAGATGTGTATTTAGGGTTTTCTTTCAAATCTTGTTCCAGATAGCATTTCTTCATAATTTTATTATTATTTATACCAAAAATATCTAAATAGTTTGTATCAAGATTTTTTATTTAAAATGGAAACAGAACAAGGAATTGGTTGAGTGCAGTTCCAGCCTAGCAGTAAGGGAAGACTCCTGCTAATGTTGCCTCAGAGCAGCTGAAGGTCCTAACTGCTCCCTCCATGGTATCATGAAAGATGCAGAAAATCTATTTTCTCTTTCCAAGCCTTTGTTGCATTTTTCATAAAAGCTGGCTCTTTCTAGATTTTTTTTCCTTTTAGAGACAGGGTCTCACTTTGTAATTCAGGCTGAACTTGAGCTCACTTTATAGCCCAGGCTGGTCTCAAATTCACAATGATCCTCCTGCCTCAACCTCCCTGTGCTGGAATTATAGGCATGTGCCACCATCCTAGCTCCCAGTAAAATTTTAAACTTGCCTACACTGCTTTCAATGTTAGCAAGATTTCGTTGCCCTCAACATCTTTCCACTCAATCACCAGAAACATCATCCTACGTCCTTCTCAGTTGTCCCCAGGCCCTGCTGTGCCTGCAGCAACCAGGATCTGAGCTCTCCCCAGGACCCAAGAGGCCCTGGCTACAAAGTGCATTTCCAGCCCCAGTCCCTCCAAAATACTGGATAGGGGAAATGTCAGAACCATTTCTTCTCTTCAGGAGCCCCAGTATAGTGTGAGAGTCAGAGTAGCAGTCAGTGAGGGTACAGTAGCATCTATCTGGGACATCAAGATCTCCACGGGGTTCAGTGAGGCACTCTCAGAGGAGGTACCCTGCCCCTGACCTCCTCTTGGACAGGATCTTTGCTGAGCACCTGTTGTGGTGGGAAAACTGGTGAATGGGCCCTCTTCATATTGCTGTGTCCTTTGGCCTCCCCCTTCAGTATCCAGAATTGGAGATGGCCTATTGGAGAAACTGCCTTGGGGCTGCCTGTCATAGGATGTGGGATGGGTGATGCGGCAGCCTCAGGATTTGTTCATAAATTAGCTTACCTTTTATTTCCTGCAGAAAAGCCGAAGGTGGAAACAGCACATGTGGAACTGTAGATTGGACCATAGCAGACAACGTGAGTGAGGTAGGAGCACCCAAGGCCAGGTTCCAGGTGGTGGAGGCCAGCACTGCAAGCTCAGGACCACCACTGGATTCCAGATTTCTCCTCAGTATAAGTTCCAACAGAGCCAGCCTGCCTTCCCCATTGGCCATGTGCCAGCAGCTGGTTTAGTGCTAGCTCTCGGGAGGCCAAAGGTGTGGGAGTGGATTTGGAAGTCAGAGGGGGCTCCAGTATCCTCTGAAAGGTATACCTTACTTCTCTACAGGTGCTAGATGGTGCCTCACTTGTGCCCAGGGGCTCATACAAAGTCAAGAGGCGAGCCCGCATCCCTGACAAGCCCAACTACAGCCTTAACCTTTGGAGCATCATGAAGAACTGCATTGGTCGTGAGCTCTCCAGGATCCCCATGCCAGTAGGTAGCCCTAGGCATGGTGGCTGGAGTGGCCCTCTGAGCTATGACACCTACACAAAACTATGTTGTCAACTTCTTAATGGCACCTAAAGAAAATGTAACTATGTGATTGTTTTCATCAGCCAGTCCTTCCAAGTGCAGAGGTCTTCAGACTGAGGAAAGGAACCAGGAGAGAGCTGTGTGTGCTAAAATGTGGGGAACATCAGCTGGCTGCCAGCACCATGATGGCAGGAAGGGCAGGCTGGCTCTGCCTAAACCATTTCATATGAGGCAGCTCTGAGACACTGAGGGCCTCACAGTGTCTCAGCTGTCTCCACTTAGTAAGTGAAGAGTGGCAGATAAGGACCTTGCGTTCAGAGGTATACCTCCCAGAAAATAGGCTTAGCAATGGCATACAGCAGCCTAAAACCAAAACTGGGGTCCTTGTTTACCACACTGCAGTGGCCATCTCCACCAAGGAAGAGCCTGAGGGCTCTAGGCTGGTTAGTTTTTCTCTGTAACTCATGAGTCCTTTCCCATTTCTGGCTGTGTACAATCTGGAAAATGGAATCACAGCAATCCCTTCAGTGTCTGGGAGGATGGAGTGGGCTAATGCTAGAAGACTGCACTGGGAATGTGATAACCTTGCTTTGTCTGAGGCCTGCTGGGGCTCCTGAGCCACACATATCCTCACAGCACTCCCCCTCCACCAACTGCCCTCAACAGAAAACTTAGATCACAGTACAGAATATGAGGAAGACCTACTGCCTTGAACCATGGATTTGCTTAGTCACTCTGATTCTGATGAATCAGCATTAGCCATATAGCAGTGGGAAGACTTTGTGGAGTTTTCCACTAGTTAATCCTAGTGGAGTGACTGTAAACATCATGAAAGTATATGGTAGAACATCCCAGAAAGTGGTGCATGCTGCAGAGGTTACTGAGGCAGAGGGCCTAGAGAGGTACCAGATGGGGCTAAGGCAATGCACAGCCAGGCTGACAGGTGGACCTCACTGTGTCATCAGAGTAGTGATGTCCCCTGAATGTCTCAATAGCAGAGATGCTGTGATGATCCAGGGGACTGTGCTTGGCCTGACCCATTTCCCCACTGCCTGCAGGTGAACTTCAATGAGCCCCTATCCATGCTCCAGCGGCTGACCGAGGACCTAGAATACCACCACCTTCTGGACAAGGCGGTGCACTGCTCCAGTTCTGTGGAACAGATGTGCCTGGTGGCTGCATTCTCTGTATCCTCCTACTCCACCACTGTGCATCGCATAGCCAAGCCCTTCAACCCCATGTTGGGGGAGACTTTTGAGCTGGACCGCCTGGAAGACATGGGCCTGCGCTCCCTCTGCGAGCAGGTTAGGCCCTCCAGCCTGGAATGGGCAGGGTCTACTCTTCCCAGGCAGCTTCTGCCAGACCTCCCAGAGAGAGGCATGAGAGAACTTGGTGGGACAGATGGGTCTGGTGTCAAAGAGGAAAACCCACCTCCCAGCCAGAGAACCATGGGACAGAGGTTAAGGGATGTCTGCAGCTGTGTAAGTCCAGGCAAACACAAAGGTCACCACAGAGATAAAAGTTGGCAGATAGGCAGAGCCTGGCCAATTGTGCACACTGGTATGGATGCTGCCCTGACCAGTGCCCTCACCTCCACCCCAACCCCATGAGGACAAGCCAGAATCCAGGCTGGCAGTCTCACCATCATAAGGCTGAGCCTGACTGTCCTTGTCAGAAAACAGACAATGCTATTGGTGTTGGTGATGCCCAGGCTTCTGGGATTAGCAAGGAAGCCAACCATTTGCTGATCTTATTGCTACTCTGAAAGGAGTGCTGTGGCTGCCAGGAGGATGCATTAGAAAGAGACCGCAATGACTGGACAAGGGTACAGTGCCAGGTTTTGAAGGTGGAGCCAGTGGGTTTGCTAATCTTTTAGATGTGAAAAGGCAGAAGGTGTAATCCCAGAGCTTTGGCCTGAAACCCTAAGTTAATACATTTCTTGATTCATCAAACATTGAGTGTCCTGAACATCCCAGGTGCTGATAGGGTGGCTGAGGGTAAGATGGGGAATAGACAGATATGGCTCCTGTTGTTATGGAACAGCTATAGAGTGTCAAATGCTTCTAGTTCTTTAGAAAGGGGGTACTCAGGGAGGGGTTTGACTGGCCCAGGGGGTGTGGAGGGTAGGCAGTGGGATAGCCAGATTACCCTGGCTTCCTGTATGGGAGGTAGCTACCATGGGGAGAGTGGTCCCCAAGGAGGATGGATGCTTGGTACACTATGAAGGAAGAGACAAGATCTGTTTAGGACCTGACATAGAATATGACAAGGAGGGGCTGGGAAAACTCCCAAACATGTGGTATGAACGGCTGGAGAGATGGGATGGGCCTGAGACAGATGTGAGTGTGATGGAGGGCTCTGGCCCCTCCTCTTAGTGACATGTCCCTGCATTTACCCATGGGAATGGCTCTAATAGGTGTGGGGAAGCTGACACAGGAGAGACCATACCAGGCCCTAAGGAGGGAAAAAGGCTGAACAAGACAGAGCCTGGCAGCTGTGGGATGAGGAAAAAAAAAAAAGCAAAATTAGTGATACTGTGAGTGGATGGGAGAAGGCCAGGCAGCAGGGGTTCTAGGAGGTGGGGCACTAGATGGGGAGCACGGTAATATATGAGGGAAATTGGGGGATCTAGGGGATCTAGTATGGAGGACTGAAGAAACCTTAAACAAGACACTGATAGGACTTCACTCAGGAGTCAGATTGGATTCTGCCCCTACATTAAAATGATTTTACTGGTCTGGCTGCCTTCCCACAGTGTAGCACTGCATGACATACGTGCCTTCCCAGGAGTATGGTAAGGATTAAGTAAAAAAATGAGTATGGAAGCCCTGGTGGAGCCACACCTTTCATTTTAGCCCTTGGCTCAGTCTGTCCCCAGGCCTGCCCTGGAGGCCCACCACCAAACACATTTTTCAGCCCCAAGAGTCAGGTCTGGCCACACCAAGTCCATCTTACTCTTATAGGCTGGGGAAGGCACAAGAGAGCCAAAGTTTTCTGCTCAAGACACTGTCCATCCTGAGGACCTGCCTTGGGTCCAACACTACCCAATCCTGTGGCCATAGCATTTTGCATACTAGGAACAGGGTGGACTCTCCCTCCCTGGCCAGAAAGGTAGTATGGGCCTATGCCCAGCAATGCTCACATCCAGCTGGTCCTACCCCAGGTGAGCCACCACCCTCCTTCAGCTGCCCACTATGCATTTTCTAAGCACGGCTGGAGCCTCTGGCAGGAGATCACCATCGCCAGCAAGTTCCGGGGAAAATACATCTCCATCATGCCACTAGGTAAGCGGGAGTTCATGAGGGAGAATTCTGCCAACCCAAAAGCTGGCTTGGAGCCTGCAGGGGAGACCTCCCTACAGGTCTGCCCCAACACACATACAAATACAGGCAACAGGCCTTCTGGCCTATACCCTGTCCCCCTAACATGCACAGATGTTCCTTTGGTTCTTGAGACCCTGGGTAAGCTGGCTCAAGCCTTATATGAAGGGACAATAACCTCTGACCTGTACTGACCTCCAGGTGCCATTCACTTAGAATTCCAGGCCAGTGGAAATCACTATGTATGGAGAAAAAGCACCTCAACTGTGCACAACATCATCGTGGGCAAGCTCTGGATTGATCAGGTCAGGGCTGGATACCCTTGGTGGGGTATATATGGCCCAGGCACTGGTCACTGATCATTACTTTCTCTCACCAGTCAGGGGACATTGAGATTGTGAACCATAAGACCAATGACCGATGCCAGGTGAAGTTTGTGCCCTATAGCTACTTCTCCAAAGAGGCAGCTCGAAAGGTAAGCAGGGCTAACTCCCACAAGCCCAGAAGGCACAAAGTGGACTGTGTCCTTACTTGGTCCCTGACACTATTCCACAGGTGACTGGAGTGGTGAGTGATAGCCAGGGAAAGGCCCACTATGTGCTGTCAGGCTCATGGGATGAGCAGATGGAATGCTCCAAGATTGTGCAAAGCAGCCCCAGCAGCCCCAGCTCTGATGGGAAGCAGAAGACAGTATACCAGACCCTGCCAGCCAAGTTGCTGTGGAGGAAATACCCACTGCCGTGAGTAAGGGTTGGGGACCCTCTTTTTAGAAATGGGGCCAGAGTGGTAGCCAGAGGACACCATGACACTTTTTTCTGTGCTTACAGAAAAAAGCACAGGAGATCACAAGGGTTCAGCTACATAGAGGCAGAGAATGATGTGACTAACATCCCAGAGTGGAAGCCAGATGCCAGCTATAAATGAATATGAATCTATCATGTGGCAGCAAATACAAGATTTTATTTATTTTTTTGGTGGAACCAGGGATTGAACTCAGAGCCTTGCACTTGCCAGGGATGTGCTTATTCTACTGAGCCATCTCCCCGGCCCCTAATGCAGAGACTTTAAAACAGGCAGATAGGATTGAATCCTTCCGTGCATGACTATAAGAAAATTTTTTTAAACCTTGATGACTTGTTGGAAACAAAACTATAAAAAGTAGCACTGCAGATTCCAAAGAGAACATAAAAGAAATTCTGCAAAAGAAAATAACAACTTGAAAACTTCTTGGAAAGGTTTAGAGAGAAAATGGTTACACTGTAATATAAGAAAGACAAAACCTGGAAAATACAAGAGCTAGAGCAAGAGGCCAAGTGAGGTTCCCATGTTTGCCATATCCCCTGGGGTCTTGTTGGTGTGCAGATTGTTGAGACCTCCTGAGTGGGAGTCTGCAATGCTATAAGGTCCCCAGGGCATCCAAACAGTGTCTAGTGCACTTCTATTCAGAGTCTTAGGAGGAAACAAGAGATTGCTTCTGAAGACAAAACAGAAAACATCTTGCTACACCTGAATCTATGTAGAGAGACTGTTAAAACTGAAACAGAGAAAACAGACAGATCATTAAAAGACATTACTTGTTGAGAACTAGCACCTTGACAGCTGTCCTCCTATTAGCAATAATGGGAGCTTGAAGACAAGTGAATGATTTCGTCCATATCCTGAAAGATGTATTGCCAGCCTAGAATTTTATACTTGGAGTAACTATCTTTTAAAAATAAACTTGAAACAAAGACCTTTTCAAGCAAATAAAAACTTAGTTGGCTTCCAACACACCCATAGCTAAAGGATATAGCTCAAGCATGAAGAAACTGATCCTAGGTGAAAGATTTGAGATGTATTAATGAGTAAAGAATAAAAACTATGTAAAATCTAAATGAATGTCGAGTAAGCAATAATAATTAATAATAATAATAATAATAATAATAATAATAATAGTTTCCCAGGATTTAACATTTGAGACTACAATCACCACATTATATAAGATAGAAGAGGAATAAATGAAGAAAAGCTGTGCTATCCAGGAAGAAGGGCCAAGACATGCATTAATTGGCTGGGGATGTAAGTCAGTGGTAGAGCACCTGTTTAGCATGCATGAGGCCATAGGTTCAAGCCCCTGCATCTCTACATGTATTAACTTCTGACCTAGAAGTATGGAATTGCAATTTCTAGAGTAAGTACTAGAATAAATAACACATTTAATAAGAATCCCAGAAGTAAAGGAACGTAGGTAAAAATGGCACAGAGGTAAAATAAAGAGAAATAATGCAAACATTTTTTTCCAAAATAAAAGAGATGAAAGGGCCTTAGCTCAAAAGTATCTATATAGTATAAAGAAAGATAAAAGAAAAAACATTCACTTACACCATGCCATAGTCAAAATTAAGACTACCAAAGAATAAATTCTAATAAGATTCCAGAGAGGAGTGAAAGATTTTAATCAAGGGTGAAGAATCAGACTGACATCTGATGTTTCAACAATGACTTGAGTAGTATTTTAAAATTAAATTAAAAGGTAGAATTTACTCTCCACACAAGTTATCATTCCAATATGAGGCCATGGGGTAAAGAGATTGGAACTGATCAAGAAATTATATTTATTATCAAACACACATATGCAAATTTCCCCAAATGAATATAACTATTATATATCTCAAAGCACTAAAATATAAATACGAGACCATGATAAAGAAAATTCCATAGGTATATAGCCTCAGGTTTGCCACACACACAAAAAAAATCACAATGAAAACAGTATTAGACAAAATAATCTTAAAAGGCAGAGAAAAACCCAGATGTTGTGACAGAAACATGAAGTAAAATTTACTTTTTGAACAATTAATAAAGAAGAAAATATGCTCAAAATAATGCATAATTTATAGAAGGTACCAGGTTCAATTCCAGATACCAAAAGAAAAGTTTAGATAATGTTAACATGGTAGGATTTTGGTAAAAGAAGGATACCAGGGATGTGGAGAAATGAGAGAGTAAGAGAAGAGGAAATGAAACAGTAGAACAGAAATAATATACAGAACAGGTTTGAACACATTAATGTTAGACAAAAGCAAACTACTGAGTATATTTGTTACAATGAAGATGCACACTCCTTGTAAGAGATACAGAGAACATAAAGATGTGCAAAGGTTAAAAATAAAAGAGATTTTTGTGAAAACTGAACCAAAAAAAGCTGTAGTAGTTATATTAATACTAAGTAAAATAGAGCTGAGGAGGAAAGCATATTAAGGAAAGAAAAGTTGCCACATAATGAAAGATTAATGTAATAAAACAACTTCAAAGCACAACGGAAAGCACATACTGATATCCAAAGAAGAAATATAGTACATTTATCATCATCATAGGAAAGTGGGAGATTTCAGTATATGCCCTCTCACTTGTTGATAGTAGAGGGAAAAAAAGGATATGAAAGAGATTAAAACAGGAAAACTACATGTAAAAATAAAATACAGCAGCCTTGAGAATACACATTTTCTTAGTTACACATGGAATGTATGTGTAAAAATCATTCATGTTAGATCATAAGAGCTCAAATTTACAGAGGATAGCTTACAGAGTATGATCTGTAAGACCTTTAAATTAGAACCAAATTACAAAAATATTCCATATATTTAGGGAACAAATTAAGTTCCTTAATAACTCATAAGATGAAAACTCAGAATGGAAATTTTTAAGTATCTAGAACTGAATGATATCAAAGATACCAAAACTAGATGGGTGTGACAGGTAATGCCTGAAGTGAAACTGTATTCTTTTAAATACTTTGTAATTTTGAGGCTTTTTCTTTTCTTAGTTTCCATTCTGAAAGTTGAACACATACACCCAAAGAAAGAAGACAATATACCTTAAAGAAGACAGAAACTAATAGAATAGAGAAAGGAAAGATAACAAAGTTTGGTAAAGCCAATAATTGACTCTTGGAGGAACAAAACAACTGACAATAAAGAAACAACTACTAAGACTGGTCAAGAGAGAAATATTCCTGTAATCCCAGTGCAGTGGCAAACAGAAACACTGAAACAACACCCAGGGTTTCAAGGCTGATTTATTTTATGTCAACGGGCATAGATTAGGATCAGTCCCAAAATATCAGGCCCCAAAGGTGGGGAGCCTTTGAGGAGTCTGCAAAGGAAGTACAAAGGCAAAATACTTGGCTGTCTTTTTTTTTTTTTTGTCTTTTTGAGACAGGGTCTCACTATGCAGTTCAGGCTGGCCTTAAGCTCACTTTGTAGCTCAGGCTGGTCTCGAACTCACAACAATCCTCCTGCCTCAGCCTCCTGAGTGCTGGGATTACAGGCATGCGCCACCATGCCCAGCTTTGGCTGTCTGATTAGCATCATAGTGTACCCTACTGACAAAAGTAGCAGGAACTATAACCAGAACTATACCTAGGCAACTAATTAAGTGAAGTTTACTGGCTGGAGGGGGGTAGTTTTCTGCTATAGCAGCACTCTTGGAGGCTGAGGCAGGAGGACTGCAACTCGAAGGCCAGCCTGGGCAACTTGGTGACTTAGTGAGACCATGTCTCAAATTTAAAAAAAAAAAAAAAAAAAGGCTGGGAATGTAGTTCAGTAGTAGCATACCTCTGGGCTCCATCCTTAGTATTCCAATCAGTCAATCAATCAAGCAGTGAAGGGGCTGGGGCCTGCCATGCCAGCCCCGCCCCCAGGGCACACTGAGATAGCAATTAAGACTGGGCATGACGGAGCGTGCCTGTAATGCCAGCTCTTGGAAGGCTGTACACAGGCAAATCAGTAGGACTCTGATCTAGGAGTGAGACCCTTAACACCCTGTAGACCCTTCCCTAAAATACAAAAATAAATAAATAAAATAAAGAGATAATTAAAACTCAAGTGGGAAGTTGAGTGGGAAGAACAAATTCCTAGAAAAATACTACTTATAAGAATTGATTCTAAGGGGCCAGGGAGATAGTTCAGTAGAATAACTGCTTGCCTGGAAGTGTAAGGCCCTGAGTTCAATCTCCGGTACCACAAAAACAACAATAAAAAAAAGTTAAAAACTGATTCTAGTACACCTATACTTAGAAAAAAAAAAACAAAAAACTACAGCCAGTGGTTTTAAATTACCATAAAAAAGCACACACAGACACACACACACACACACACACACACAAGGCCCAGATTATTTTACAAGTCATAAAATTCTCAAGAAATGTTAACCAATTTTATAAAAGTCTTGTAGTCAAAAAAAAGGAAATACTTTTATCCTACACTGTAAGGCCAGAATAACCTTCATACACCAGTTAAGATAGTAGGAAAATAAAATTTTTACATTATTTCTTTTATAAGCAAAATTATAAAATAAGACATCAGAGAATCCAATCCAACAGTGCACCAAAAAGGTAATCTACCATTGTATTTATCTGTAGTTTGTAAGAATGACTTTATATTCATAAATTATATTAATAGTCATCAATAGATTCAGAGAAAGCATTTTAGGTGCCTATATATAAAATTAATATGCAGAAATCAAACACATTCTATATGCTAACGGGAAACAACTAGAAAATGCAACTCATAAAATACCAGGTACATCAGAAATATCAAGGGATTTGTAATCCTTATATTCAAGACCTCTATAGTGAAAATTATTAAAATTTACTAAGAGCAATCAAAGGAGTACTAAATGAAGATAAATTATTCATGGATTGAAAGTACAGTAAAGATGTCATGGTTTAAAGATTCAGAAATTGGAATATTAATGAAACTTCATATTAGAATTTTTAAATTTATATTGCTAAATAAAAGACATTGCTGGAGAACATAAGAAAAAAATTAGGAATTACTCTACTAGATTTGGAGACTTATTTTCAAACTAAAATGGAATGGAACAGCAAACCTAGAAACAGTCCCTTGGCTGTTTGTATCCTCAATACGTGTCTAAATTGGCAAATCAAGTTTTGTGAAGACAAAATAGAAAAAGATCAACTAAGCCTCTCCCTTATAACAAAAATCAAGGGCTGACAAGATAGCTCAGTGGTCTAGGCAAGCTTAGGCAAGTGCAGAGACTGATTTGATCCCAGGCACCGATGTCACAACAGCCCCTGCCCCCAGGGTGGGCTGAACTGGCCACACACACACACACACACTAAATAAATAAATACTCCAAGATAGAGGTTCATACAATAACTATTGTCTTGTTAAACAATAAAGTTAATACTTCAAGTAAAAAAATGTAGAGGAGTATCTATTAGACCTTAAGCAATTAATTTTAAACAAGACACAGGGAAGCAGTGATGCATTTAAGTATATCAAAACATATAAAAAGTATAGGAACTTTTGTTGTTCATTAAGAGAAATGTTGTAACTGCGTACAATGGTGCATGCCTGTAATCCAAGGAGAATTGCCTAGTTCAAGGATAGTTTAGGTAGCTTAGACTTTTTCTGAAAAATACAAAATGACTAATGATGTAAGCTCACTGGCTGAGTACTTCCCCAGCTTGTGCAAGGCCCTAAGTTGCATTCTAAGAACTACAAAAAAAAGTGAAATTTTGTGTTTTAAAAGGCAATTTAGCCAGGCATGGTAGATTACACCTGTAATCTCAGCATTCTTGAAGCAGGACGATCACCACAACTTGAAGTCCAGCAGGGGCTACATAGTAAGAATCTCTATCAAGAAAGGTGCAATTTAAATAAATGATAAAACAATGTATACCCTGCAGAATAGTCTCATAGTATATACACTGAACAACAGGATTAGTACCAAGAAAGAGGACTGAGGATATAGCTTAGTATTGGAACATAAGCCAAATATGAATGAGACTTAAGGGTTTAATCTCCAGAACACCCCATATAGCAATGAAAATAATGTGAAATCCATGTATAGAGGTGTATATCATAATCCAGATGAAATAAAGAGGATCTTCAGTCAGAGGCCAGCAGTTCAATACCAGCGATGCATAGTGAAACTCTGTCTTTAAAGAAAATCCCAATAATGATGATGATGATGAATACATTAAAAAAAAAAAAAAAACTTCTCAACAAGTAAGAGTAGAAAAAACAAATCCAATGGAAAAATGTGCAAGAGTCAGGAACAATTTCACAGAAGTATACTATATATGGGCAGTCATCACAGGAAAACCACAGCCAACATTACTGATGATCAGGTAAATGCTAATCAAAACCACCACAATGAGATGCCACTTTACATTCATTTAACTGGCAAAAATTTAAAAGTCTGATAATATCAAAGGTTGAAGGTTTGGATATTCAGTATCTCTTCAAATACTGCTAGTGGGAGCATAAAATTGGTGCAGCCCTTTGGATTTGTCCTATTTTGGGATACTGGGGATTGAACCTATGGCCTCATGCATGCCAGGCAGATGCACTGCTAGAGCTACACATCAGCACTGGTCTCAGTTCCTAAAGATGAACTATCACATACACTATAACCTAGCAGTTCCACTTCTAGTATAGAAGAAATGTGTACTTGTGGTCCAAAAAAGGACAGAACAAAAAGAAAAAACAAGATATTAGATCTGAATCCAATATGTCAGTACAAATTGAGAATTTCTAATCTGAAAATCTGAAATGCTCCAAAATCCACAACAGCTTGAGCATCAATGACTCTGCAAGTGGAAATTTCTGTACTTGACCTCTTCTGACAAATCAGTAACGCAGGTGCAATAAAAATATTGTATTTAAACTGAAACATAAGTTAATTTTATGTTTAGATTTGGGTCCCATCCCCCAGATATCTCACTAAACAAGTGTTATGAAATTTTAAAAAACACAAGTACTTCTTGTCCCATGTGTCTTGGATAATTGATACTCAACCTTAATAATGAATATTTGACCTCCCATTATAAGATTCAGACAATTGTCTTTCTTGTAATAGTGCCAAAGTTTTATTAAAGCTAGGAAAAGAAACAGGTTCTGCATAGCATATTTGGGTCAAATAAAAGAAAAGAAACCCACCCTACCGCATGAGGGTGAGCCATTTGTGCAAGAGAAAGAAGATTAGACAAAATTTTAAATATTCAATATATGTAGTCTATAAGAGATACATGTAAGTAATAAATATTAGGATGAGAAAGGTATGTCCATAGAAAGGCTGCCCAAACAAAAGCTGCCAGTTATATTCATATCACAAAATGAATTCTTTTTTTTTTTTTTTTTTTGTCTTTTTGAAACAGGGTCTTCCTATGCAGTTCAGGCTGGCCTTGAGCTCACTTTGTAGCTCAGGCTGGTCTCGAACTCACAACAATCCTCCTGCCTCAGCCTCCCAAGTGCTGGGATTACAGGCATGCGCCACCACGCCCGGCCACAAAATGAATTCTAAACTAAAAACAATACTGAAAAAGGGCAAATTTGTTAACAAACCTTTAAAATACATGCAGCATAGGCTCACAGAAATATAGCCATATAAAGAGAAACCAATTTATAACCAAAAATAAGTAGGAAACTTTAATGTATTTTTTTTTTTAGTTATGGGTAGGAAAAAAACCCCTGGAGAATAAATTTGAACAAAATATCTATTAGCCAGTTATAGAACTACTATACCCCAACAACTGAGCAAACACCTTCTCTTACATGTGAGCCATCTGCAAAAGTTGACCATATAGTGGTCCATATGACAAATTGCAAAGTAAACTAAAATGATAGCAAGTATTTTACCACGTATGTTATCTGACTCTAAAACAACTATGCTAGAAAGTGACTAGAAAAGTCTGCCTTTATAAACTTAATGTTTTCAAATAAGTCATTTGTCAAATAAGTCATATGTTTGCTCAGATATGATACAAGAATCAGAAAATATACCAAAAGTGGTAGGATTCAGGTAAAAGTAGTGTGTGGAATGAAATATACTGCCTTAAAATGCATATCATATTAGAAAAGAAAAAACTAGGATCCAAACCTCCACCTCCAGAAGTTAGGAGAAAAATGCAAATGAATCCCCAAAATTAAGAGTATAATAGCAAAATCTGGAAGGCAGAAAACCTTAAAAATCAATGTTTTATTTTCAACCAAAAGTAAGTCAAACCTCTGGTGGGATGTTCAAAACTGAAGACATATATAAAAAGGAACATATATAAAAAATAAGATATGTAAACAGCTACACTCTTAATTTACTGATAAGAAACATACACTATAATAATGTCTATAAGTATAATATCATGTATGCACCTTCTATGATACCAAAACATTATGAACAGTTTGCAATGTATTAATTTATCAAATCCATCTTGTCAAGGTATCTTAAAACTGTCTCATTGATATTTGTACTTCAATAAAATAAAAATTAAAAAAAACATAGCAGTTAATGGGTGGAATTCTCACCCTGACTAACTGTATACGCTGACTTAAGTAAATTAAGCAACTACAATGAGGACAGCAACAGGCAATAGTAAAATCATGCTTGAAATACCAAAAAAAAAAAAAATTGTCAACAATGACTTTCAAAAGATACAACTTGAAAAATAAAGTTTTTCAAATTTTCCAAAAAAATAAAAAAATTAAAAGGAACATGGCCAAGCCACAAACTATCAGATCAAAAACAATTAGGCCATGAGAAAACCACATTATGTGCGCAGATTAAATAATTGGATGAAAAGAACAAATTCCCAAAGAAGTCTTCAGTAGGAAACCACTTAGAGTTCAGTGGAGCCTCATATTAAGGGATGGTGCAAGCCAGAGGGTTCAGACAGAGCTGGTGGGTTTTGCAGTTGGTTCATCATGGATGGACACTGGACCAGGAAAAGGTTGGCTGAGATCAGAGGGAGCCCCAAATGTGGGGAGCAAGAAAGCCAGCGAGGATTAGGGCATGGAATGGCAGGGATTGCACCTTCTCACTCATGCTGCTGCAGGGAGAATGCAGAAAACATGTACTACTTCTCTGAGCTTGCGCTGACCCTCAATGAACCTGAGAGTGGAGTGGCACCCACTGACAGCCGCCTGCGCCCAGATCAGCGGCTAATGGAAGAGGGACGCTGGGATCAGGCCAACACTGAGAAGCAGCGGCTGGAGGAGAAGCAGCGCCTGTCACGGCGCCGACGACTGGAGATTTGTGCACCAGGCCGCAGCTGTGGCACAGAGGAAGGTGAGGCCGGGTGAAGAGGGGGGCCCAAGGGCAGGTGGGAAGTACACTGGGGGCCGGGGGGGGCAAGGGCAGGTGGGAAGTATACTGGAGGCCAAGGGGGGGCCCAGGAGAGGGGCTTACCCACCTTGGCCCATGTCCAGCAGAGAAGGAGTCAGATGGGTATGTTCCACTGTGGTTCGAGAAGAGACTGGACCCACTCACCAGAGAAACGGCCTACGTGTACAAGGGTGGCTACTGGGAGGCCAAGGAGAAGCAGGACTGGCACTTGTGCCCCAACATCTTCTGAGTGCCACCCCTGCAGCAAAATACAGAGACCTATATAGCCGACCCCACTTTTCTTTAATGCACTCAATTCAATATTGAATGTCCCCCTCCCCTCATTTTCTTTCCTCTTCCTCCACCCCCCCCCCAGAAAAAAATGTGGGACGTTTCTACCTTAGAAGGGGGAAAGGCTGACCCGGGTTCTCTCCATCTCCTAGGTGCACCGGGTCACCTGTGCCCCTTTACCATGGTCTTGGGCCCCATGGGCACCCCAGTTCCCATTTAACATAACTCAGGCTGGCTGGCCCAAGCCATGGGCTGCCCAGGTCACCAGCCCCAACTGAGGGAGGAACTGGCCCTTCCCTGGGAATTTCTTTTGACTTTTTTAGAAAAAGAAAAATGACCTCTGTTTCTTTTCAGCCATGATGTTTAGTGAAATATTTTTAGTACAGCAATTATCAGACAGCTTTCCAAGTGTGCTTTCTTGCCACAAATTGTCCTGGCAAGAATCCCTTTTTATGACTTCAGAAAGCCAGACCCTTTTGAATTGGGAGCATTTTGTAGCTCAACATGGCAAGGCCCAATGCCTGAGCTACCCATCCACCTGGAGCCTAAGGACCACAGACAGAGAAGAAGGGGTCCGCCCTGGGCTAGCTGAGCATAACTGTTCTTTGGAGTGACAACCCATGACTGGGGTGGGGGACTGACGAGTGCCTCCATTTGGACTGAGAGCAGCATCCCCTTGCCTAGCCTTGACATGCTGGGGCAGCACCTTAGCATGAAATAGGGCAGGAAGGGCTGAAATGGAGGGCCCATAGGTGCTCCCCACCCTGAGAACTAGACCCCAAATCAGCAATAACCCTCTGTATAGCCTGGGCTGGTGACCTGGACACCACTGACCTGGTATCCCACACCTCCTCAGGTGGCTCCAGGGGTGCCCGTATCAGCACTCCCTGAACTCTTTGCCTAATTTATATGTATATGTATATATATGTATATATGTGTGTGTGTATATACACACACACATATATATAAATAAACAATAGCTATTTTGCTTAAATTTCTAGAGTATGTAAAAGTGAAAAATGATGAAGACAAGGTATGCCTGTCTGAGTTTGGCTCCCATAAGCTGTACCCTGGCCCTTTCCTCATACTCCTTCCAGTGGCTTCTACTAACCTTAAGGGGATTGAGCCACTGGCCACAGTACCAGCCCTCAGAAATCCATGCTCCAACTTTTCCCACTTCAGTTGGCCCTGAAACTTCAAACTTCACCTTGAATTTTTTTTTCTACTCTAGGACTGATATATATATATATATATATATATATATATATATATATATATATATATATATATATAATGTATTTTTTTAAAAAGTGAAAACACCAATGTGTGAAATGCCTTATGATGCCCACTCCAGAAGGGTGGGCTGGGGCGGTCCATGGGGCCTCCCCTCAGAACTATGGAATGGAGCTTCCCGATGCTGTTTGTAAACAAGCAACCTTTGACCCCTAATAAAAACCCTAGGCTTTGGAGTTTTCCACTGTCCTATCTGTCTATGGCTTGATGAAGGGGGCTAACTAAGCCAACAGGACAGTCCTGAGGCAGCATGGGGGAAGAATGGTGGGGCTCTATTCTGCTAGGTCTGTGCCATGACAGCTGTCCAAGGTGGAGTGAACATCACGTATTACTAACCTAGAGGAAGGGTGACAGCTCTGCCAGGGACCACCTTGACTGCACCCAGTCTGCCTCCTCCCAGAAAGGCAGTGAGTCACCAGCCCCATCTCTCAGTCCCTGGGGCTACCTAGGATGGTGCCAAGGCACCCACAGCCCTCCATGAGTGCTATAGTTTAGATCTAGAATGTCCCTCCAAAGATGGTTGACACTGTACTTATGGGTAAACTCATCCACTGGTGAGTTTAGTGCCTGAGTATCCTGTTGAGAAATGAGTTCTGGCCAAGAGAGGAGGATCACTGCAGGTGTGACCTGGAAAAGGGCAGTTCTCTCCCCGGCTACCCTCTTTCTCCCTGCTTTCTGGCTGCCATGATACAAGCAGCTTTCTCTTAGCAGGCTCTTCTCATGCTGGGGTGTTTTACAACTATCCATGGACTGGGAATTCTGTGTCACAGTTCGTGACACACCACAATGAATGAGAGATTACTGAGAATCAATGTCTAATTCAAACTCTCATATTAAGGCCCAGAGGAACTGACCATAACAGAGACTCTCACCACCACCAAGCATGAGAACCACATAAAGACATCCCTGAACTGAAGCTTCTGTGGACTTCTATTGATAGAATGAGAAATCATGAATAAAGGACAAAAGGACATCTGCACAAGAATTCAGGTGGCAGACAGGGAAAGGACAGGGTAGATATTATTTGATTGACCTTAGGAACAATCTAAGTCACAAATCATTCCAATTTATGAGTAAGGGGAAGGAGGACCAGAGCATTCATTCTTTTTTTTTTTTTTTTTTTTTTTCACTCTTCTGTGGCCCTGTAGGCTATCTTTTAACCTCTAACCATGTGTTCTGGGAGATTTTAGATATGTGACTCCAAAAGTCCCTTGTCTCTGCATATCCATCTCATAAGTACATCTGGCCAGCACCCCCAAACCTATGAAACAGAAAAAATAAACCTCTCCCTCCTTAAGCTGTGGGTATTGGGTACTGTGTCTCAGCATTGAGGGAAGTGACTAAGACAAGAAAGGAAGGCCTGGCCTGGTAAGTTCCACAATGCTTGACATTCATGACCTGGGCTACCTCTGTTGTCAGCTCACTAGTTACTAAAAGCCAGCAAGAGCAGCTGATGGTCTTGGTGAGAGGATCAGGTAGGGCAGTGAGCCAGGCTCTCATGCCCTGTTGCTCTGGCTCAGTGGGCTCCCTCCTCAGCCTTATTTCCCCATCTGTGAGGAGATGGCCACAGAGGAGGTGGCAAGAGCTGGAGGGGTAATGCTCACTGGAATAAGGAGGGGGACATCAGGGAAGAGGACAGGCTGCATAAACAAAACCTGCAGATGACAAAGGCTGGCCCCTACAATAGAGTTAGGGATCTAAAAAGAGCCTGGAATAGAATGGACCAGGCAGAGCTCTGAATAGGGAGTAACACTAGCGCAACATGAAAAGACCACTCTGCCGAGCATATAAATTCATAGCATAAAAATTTTAAGCATATATGGAAGAACAAGGGCCACCAGAAATAACATATGGCATAATACTCCTCCATATAGTGAAATTACAATCCTTCATATATTTCTAGAAACAGAAGGGCATTTTGAACATACTTAAAAAAATTTAACCCCCTCAGAAAAACTCTATATCACTAAAACTAGTGAGTAAGATTGTAACAAAATTTACACAGCTGAAAAGAGTATTAGTGATACGGAAGTAAGAAATCCAGACTATATCACAAAGACACAAAGAGGTGAAAAATATTAAAAAGTTAGGAGACATGAAGTAGAAGAACCTACTTGTGTCTAAATATGTTTCAGAAGGACAAAAAAAGTAAAGGAACAGAAGCAATGTTTGAAGAGTTAAATTGCTAAAAATTTCTAGAACCTCATGAAAATACAAATAAGCTCAACAAATCCCAACTAAGGTGTATGTACTGCCAAAGTGAGCATAATAAATACCAAGTAGGGTAAATAAAAATACATAGCTAAACACAATTCGGTAAAATTATAAGATCACTAAGACAATAAAATCTCAAAAGATTTGGAATGGAGAGGGAAGAAAAAAACCTTCAAAGAGCATCAGTTACACTGAGAGTTGATTTCTGGATTAAATCAGAAGACACAAATGGTTATCTTGAAAACAGGAGAAAGTACAATCTTTCCAGTCAAAATATTTTCTAGGGACAAGTAAAACAAGGATTAGCAAAGATTTCACAAACAGTATCAACAATATCCTATGGAGTTAGAATTTGATGAATTCAATTGTGGGTTTTTTGGTTTGGTTTTTGAGACAAAGTCTCAGACTGGCCTTGAACTCCTTATAGCCCATGGTGACCTCAAACCTGCAGTGATTCTCCTGCCTCAGCCTGCTGAATGCTGGGATTACAGACACGCACCACTATGCACAACATGAATTAAGTGTTATATAAAACTTATTATCATTAAATGTACAGTGATACTAAATTTCAAGAACAGTAAAGAAAACACTGAACAAAGAGGAAAATCTCAATCTAAAAAAGGCAGGAAATGAAGGTAAAAGGAATGAAGATATAGTGTAATAAAAACTAATAACAAGAGAACAGAGATAAAGCAACAATAGAATAATAATTACATAAAATTTCAGTAATACATGTTTCACATAAAAACATTCTGGAATGAAAACAGCTGTAAGCTCTTCACAAAAATATATAAACAAAATGAACTTCTAAGGAAAAAAATATTACTGGATGTTAACTTTAGAAAATTTTAGAAGCCACTATACAGTAATAAAAAGTAAAACTCATAAGGCTCTAATACTCTTGAAACCTAATAACATACCAAAATATA